>JANHFR010003523.1:130985-145999 GCA_032468015.1 Mimophis mahfalensis
TCCAAACAGCCTCCATGTTTCCAGTATCTTTTTCCCCACTTGGAACTGAACCCAAATGGACATTTCCTTCCAACAATGTCATCTAAATTCTGAGCATTATCATTTTGCACACCTACAGACACATCTCTGACTCCTAAATGACTATTTTTGGAGGAGAGAAATCCATTACTATTTCTCAAAGATGCAATTTTGGACATTGTGTGTAAATACTATGCATCTGTGTTACAGATACAGAATTAGTGGCTTCTTTCACCTGGGCTGACATGAATTTATTCTGCATTCTGTGCAACTGGTTTTAACAAGGCTGTCACCCACAATACCATTTTTTCAAGCCACAGAGGAATCCCAGCTTTTAATGATGCCCTTCTCTTTTGAAGCACTCAAAAGTTCAAGCAGAAAATTGCATGGTGGAGATAGAAGAGAACACACACCACACTCTTCTCAGCAATGCCTTACCTTTTTAATGGTAGAGTTAAACTCACAGCAATTCTACTTGTAAACTGCATGCAAATCCCTAATGTAAAGGTGTCCTGTGTTTAACAAGCCAATTTACGAGGCAATTCTGCAACCAGACATTTAAGAATAATGTGATGCTCCTTGTTAATTAAGGGACATGCATCCCCATTAGCAGTTTATCACTACATAATGTTTGAAGCCCTTCTAATTCGCTACAACTACTTTAATTGTATTACTTTAATTTGTTTCTTATGGGAGAAGGGTGAACTGTTTTTTTCTTTGCAGGAATTAGCCCATTTTAAAAAAAAGAAAAAGCAGGATCTGATTGTTTTTTGATTTAATAAATGAGAAGTAGAACAGTTCAGATTTGCAAAATGTCATTCTGCTTATGAAATTACAAGAGCAAGAACATGTCAAATTTAATTTTTTTCTCACAATAGAAAGCAACCAGAATTCTTAATTTCTTCTCATATTTCTGCATTAAAGTTTTTTGTCTGTCTTAAATCAGAATACTGTATGTATTTTTATAGGCAGTGATGAAGATTGGGAATTTTCAAAATTCATCTATCAAGAAATGTTTGTGGGCTTGTTTCTTAAATTGCAATTATTATAGTTCTGCTCCACCTACTTGCTGCAGAAGAAGTGAGAACCACTCATTAAATCTGCTGAAAATGTATCTCTAGCTGGTTTCCCCTCTAGCTGAGCTAGTTCTCCTTCAGGTCAGTGAATTATCATTAAAAGTACTAAAACTTTTAAGATGTTCCGTATATTGGCTACATTATTTATTTATTTGTTAAATTTATTTGCTGCTTATCTCACCTTCGCTGTGGGGCTGTTCTAGGCAGCTTATAATAATAAAAACTAACAAACAGAAGGAGCACAAACAGAACCTAAGTAAAATAATAGAATAAAATAAACAATGGCACAGGAATATTACAAGAATAATATAGTGATATGTTTTAGTCTTCCCTATTTTTTTTTTCTTTTGCTGAACTGGGTATTTTTTTACTGTATTGTGGTAACATGCTCTTAGCCTCAGGGATTACTGTATTAAAACCTACTGATTTAATGATGTTTCCTGATTGATGATGATGATGATGATGATGATGATGATGATGATGATGATAGTGGTAGTGGTGGTGGTGGTGGTGGAAGCATCTAAGCCACTCTTCATTGTTAAAATAAATCCCAAGAGAATTTCAAGATAGAAAGAGTATTAATACTTTTCAACTTTGGTGTTGGAGAAGATTCCTAAGAATACCATGGACAGCCAAGAAAACAAATAAATAGATCATCGAAGAAATCAGTCCAGATTTCACAATCTGGGCACAAATAGCCAGGCTCAAATTATCCCACTTTGGACATATTATGAGAAGATCTCACTCTCCGGAAAAGGCTCTAACGTAGAAAAAAAGTGGAAAGAAGGGAAGAAAAGGGTGGGCAGACTCTGTTGCAGAGGTGACTGATATAACTTTGGAAGATATGAAGGATGAGGTTAGGGACAAATTATCATGGAGAAAATCTATCTATGTGGTCAGTTAGATTCAATATGTAGCTGTAGACAAAGTATAGCAGAACAATAGCAAGAGGCTGCCATTGCTCTTTTGTCCTGTGTGTTGGCTTCCTGGAGATGTCAGCTTAGCTACCATGAGAAGCTGTTTTACTGTCAACAAAGTGGTTGAGTTTATTCTTAATCTTGATTCATTCAAAGGTGATTAACCCTTCTAAGAAGATTCATGTTAGAGCAGTTTCTCAACCTTGACAGTTTGAAGATCAGTGGCTGGCTGGGGAATTCTGGGAGTTGAAGTCCACGCATCTTCAAAATGCCAAGGCTGAGAAACACTGTGTTAGAGGCTTATTGCAACAGCCTCTATCAGAGGAATCCAGAGAATAGGTAAACGTCAAATAGCCATGGGAGGGTTGTTGTTTTTTTTAAGGAAATATTTACATCCTCTCTATTTAACTTTTTCCCCTTCAGCTGTTTAGACATCAGTCTCTCCTTGCAACTGCTCAGCCCTAGTAACATTCAGGCTAAAACTGTAAAGCAGACTGGCCCTGCCCAGCTGCCTCTCCAAAGTGTTCTATTTAGGCATGCAAAGCAGGATGCTACAAATGCAGAAATCTGTGGTGCACTTTCGATCAAAGCGATGACAGTTAATAAGAACAGCCTGAGACATCTGAAAATAAATCCAGCATAAATGCTCAACAACACGACTTGTAGAACTCAAGGAAAAAACGGAATAGCAATAGAATAATAGAATGGAAGAGGTATTCTTTTGTCTTGAAGTCCTTCAACAACCAAGTGGAATTGGAGCTTTCTGTTAAATAATACTATTCTGCCAGGCAGAAGTTGATTTCAGATTTCACATCAAACTCTGTCCTGCACTAATAATGATTTAAAATTCACTTGTTTGGGCTTTCAAATTTTATCACTGGCACACCACTACTTAAGAGTTGTTTGTATCCTTCATGGCATTTCCATATGGGTACTGGCCCTACCGTCTTACATCCTCTGCAGTAGGGTTGAATTGCCACTAGAGTTTTCTTACTACTCATCTCCATCCTTCTCACTGAGCTGACCAGCACCTACCCAAGCCTGCCAATGGGAGAGCACAAAAAGACCAACCAGTCAGAAATCTTGACACATTTGCTTTTTGGGGGGTGGGAATAAAGAGAACCCAATTAGAGATGGTACATGATGGGAGTGGAAAAATCTACACTGCAGAGAAAATATGTTATGGGGGTGCTGGTGTTGTAAAGGTTGCCTATAGGAGGGGGAGCAAAATCTCAGAAGACTTGCAGTTCAAGGAAATGCTGCAAAACTGACTTCATAGTCAGCAGTTTTGGAAGGCAGATACAAAAATGCCCCCTATACACAAAGCTGTGTTCCAAGGACCATTGAAACTGTCGCTCCTGTCCTGTTATATTGTGCATGGTATAAGGACCCTAGGACCCACCTTGTAACTCCTTACTTGATAAAATACCCAGGAAATTCTGATCCTTTGTATGTACGGATATTGTCAGATCAGTATTATTCAGTCTCCTTCAACATAGCCAAATTTTATATATTCAGACAGATTCTGATTGCTCATTGATGAAACCACCATTAATTATATTTTATCCTGTTTCTTTACTTAATTTTATTTTGATGTGCTTTTCCATGCTAGCAGTATCTATGGAGATAGTCAATCATGAAGATCACAGTTGTCCCAAAGGTGCTTTTTTCAAAAGGCAATTAAACTTTCTTGGGTTTTTTCCCTTTAAAATGTTTCACTTTTCATCCTAGAAACTTCTTCAGTTCTTCAATGAACTGAAGAAACTTCTTGGATCAGAGGCTAAACGTTTTGAAGGAAAAATCCCCAAGAAAATCCAGTTCCTTTTGAAAAGCACCTTTGTGATATACTAACAATGTTATAATGTGGCATGTCTCCTCTGGAAGTGAAACTCTGGATATATCTATAGTTGATTAAGCCACAAAGATGCAGGAAGCAACTTTATAGACTTGGGTCTATAAAAACATGGCCTTAACTACAATGCAATGGGATACCTCAATTTAAGCAATGCACAGGCACTGAATGCACCCAGTGCAGACATTCTTCAATTATATGAAGAATGTCTGCACTAAAGCCTTCTCCCCTCGCCCCCAAAAGCTAGTCCTTTCATATATGTTGGGAATACAGAACCCAGAATTCCCCAGGACAACAGTCTGGGAAAGAGTGGAACAGAGCAAAACATCTCAAAGGAGGACGCTGCTACATTTTTAAAAAAATATATCAATACAAAATACTTAACTGTTTAAATAAAATCAAACCTCTGGTTAAACTGTATTTCTTCCATTCATTGATCATAAGTACCAGTATCTATAAAAGCTGACAATGGCAAAATAGGATTTCCACCCCCTTAACATATACGAAAAAATATCTTTATGCTGAGGTTTCTAAAAACAAAATGCTTACATCATCTGAAAATAAACAAAATTTTCCCCAATGCTTCATAAATACTGCTTTTATACATATACTGTATAACTATCTCCCTGTGCTTTTCAAGAGCAGTAGCTAACCATCTCCCAAAGTCTCATTTCATGACAAAATGAACTTTGAAACCTCTGCCAAGTTGTGACAGGCCAGTTAATTCTCATGAATTAATTCTCATGAATGAGGCTTCAACTCTTTGGCCAATCCCACAACAATTTATGTAGATCTATTGGGGAAGGGGATGCTTCAACCAAGCGACTAAGTCCTGTTCCTAGTTTTCAACTTCATGCATTCATGTTGTTCATAGTAGAGTCCTGAAATGCTCAGAGACTTGAATGGCATGCATATCCATGAAAGAAAGACATAGGGAAAGCGCATCAGTTTAGGTAAGCAGATTATTAATGGTTTCATGGAGTATATTTTTAGGGTTCACTTATCCATTCCTTCTTCTTCCCATGAATCATGAGAACTTACTTGAAGCCCAAGATAAAATTGTCTTAAATCTAAAAGAGCACGCACAATGACTTTGAAAGCAGTAAACGGTGCATAAATGGGACAGATTATAAATAGTAATTGGTAGACATTTTATACCCCAGGAACCCTTTTTCTTAGTTTGACTAGATCAGTGGTTCTCAACGTTCCTAAGGCCCCGACCCTTTAATACAGTTCCTCATGTTGTGGTGACTCCCAACATAGAAGAGCAGTGTCTCGGTTCCTAAGACCATTGGAAATATGTGTTTTCCGATGGTCTCAGGTGACCCCTGTGAAAGGGTTGTTTGACCCCCAAAGGGGTCATGACCCACAGCTTGAGAACCGCTGGACTAGATGAAGATCTCCTGTGCCACAAAACTCCACTGAAGAAGAATCTTCAATATATCCCAAAGTATTCTGGATTCACATGGAGCAATAACCAACAATCAAGTTTCACCATTGCCACAGGTGCGTTACATAATGAAATTGCCAGATTTAACCTCTGGCACCTCTTTCTAAAAAGAGAAGAGAGTAGATCAGGGAGAAACTCACTCTCTGGCTAATAATTGCTACCAAAAGATACTACCTTTGCCATTCTAATACCCTATCATAAATAATAACTAGGGATGTGGGAAATCATTCTCTAGTACATTAGCAGGGCAATAAGTAGGGGAAGGCAGACAGTTTAAGCAAGTTGAACAAATGATCTGACCTGGAGTAACTTTCTAAGAATAAAGAGGAAGGAAAAAAATTAGGCAAAATTAATAATTCCTGTCTCTGATTGCTTTATCCATTTCTTAATGATCTGCCAGGAGAAATAATCAGCATAAGAAAACAGTTTTTCTTGTTTGCACAGGTGTGTATTGCATTTTCGAGCAAACAGGTTAGAATTCTATTGCTGGAATTATTCATCTAGATATAAAAACTTCAGAGGCTTCTTCCAGCACAGAAAAAACCTGCAGCATGTCGCACTCTTTCTTGTAATTGACAGGCACCATGAAACCTTTGGCTTGGGCAAAGTCTGAACAGTTAAAGCAAAATGCTTTATCCTTACTATTCAGTTTAGTGGTAACCTCAGCTTTTGCTCTGCAAGAAACATTATAAACCTTCCTAGATTCCCCTGATCACAGCAAGGGAAAAAAATGACTAACAAATTCACATTCTATACTATATTATATTTCTAAGGCATGCTTCAATGCATAACTCAGTTTGGCTAAGAAAAACTGAACTTTTAAGATCTGGAACTGATCAATGGCTAAGTTCTCAGTTTATACCTTAGCCAAAATTTGAAAACACAACAATGTAGATCTAAATAAAACCTTTTCTGTTTAATCTCCTAGCACAATAAACAAATGAAATGTTGATTACTTAGAGCCATCCAATCAAAATACTTTATGTCTGTATGTCTGCCAATCACAAATACAAATATTGCATGCTGCCTATGTAGAAATGCTCAAGTTGAAGTTCAAATCCTTTCTGAACCATTTTAAGTCGTTTTAAGTCATCTGTAAAATGGAAGTATTTATGACGAACAAATATAGGACATTCACGAAATAAGCTTATCCCAAAATTTCATAATGAAAAATCGTATAAATGTAACAACAAATATGAGTGAACTTTCTAGGCCAGGGATGTGAAACTCCCAGCCAGTGGACCGGATGCGTCACGTGCTGGCCATGCTCATGCCCGGTTTAGTGAAGGGGAAAAAAGTCCCAATGCATCATGTGACACTGCCAAGACGACATGAGTTTGACACCCCTGCTAGAGGCTATCTGGAAAACATTTCCTATAATCTTTAATTACTGGCCCAGTGGCTGGGATACATCCATGCTGTTGGAATACTCTTCATAAAGCTACCGAAAATCACTGTCATACAACCACATTTCTGTAAGCTTGGGAGGAACTTTCATGAAGTAAAATACAAACCACACCATCAGCATGAAAGAGCATGAAAAATAAACCCCATATTCCTCTTGTGGCTTCCTAGGTCAGCCTTCCCTAACCTGATGCCCTTTGATGTATTAGACTAGAACTTCGATTATCACCAGCCAACAGGAAATCCTTAATTCAACAGTGGTCTGAAAACTTAACAGAATTACTGGCTCTCAAGCTTTTGGCCACAGACAGAGAAAAAATAGTTGATGTTGTACTTACACCACTGGAAAGGTTCTCAGCATAATTTACATGGGGAGAGGAAGGTCAGAAAGCCTCTTGGAGGTCTTCAGTATTTGCTTTCATTCTGAAACAAATAAGGAGGACATTTAATTTTTACGCAATTTCTTAGACGTTATTTTTCATATTATTGCACACAGCTAAACGAACACCTCACAAACAAGCAATGATTATTCCATTTTCTACCAAATTCCCATAGAGTCAGACACTGTCTTAAAATAGACAGGACTCTGATGGGTGGGAGGGTCTTTTTGAAATATTTTACAGTGTTTCACAATGTAAATGGATCTGGATTTGATGGTTTGCAAAGCTATAATTATTGAATAAAACACAGAACTAAAACACCAGTTGCTCAGAAAGATGTATAGCTTTAGAATGACAAATCAACATAAGCTGACAACATGACTTGAAGTGCATGAAACTATATCATTTTAAATTTGTTTTGCATCACTTAGAGAAACCAGACATATCTCACTTCAAAACTGTTAATGCTTTGACTATGTACTATTTCCGGAACCCACAGGTACTGATCTCTGAAAGATCCAGAGCAATCTACATGAGTGATTAAATAAGGCAGAAATAACATATCACAAGCAAAGAAAGGGAATATTGGGCATATCAAGTCTAGAGGGGGGGAAATGGTGGTATATTTTAAGAGTTCTCCAATATTTGCAGAAAAATGGCAAAAAAGAGGGAGACTTTTTTTCTGATCACTTAAGTTAATAAAAAACATAAGATTTGTAATAAACATTCTGCAAAAGTATCTAAATTTAAAGGGACATAAAGCAGACAAACAACCTTCTACGCTGACTTTGAATAGACTGGAATAATTTTTTCAAGGGGCCACAACAAGAGGAGTAGCTCATGGCTGGATTTTCTTTTTATTTCTATAGCAACATTATGGATCTCACACATGCTAATAACTTTAATATCATTATGCTCAATTGTTTGTTTTGCTTTAAAAAAGGATTGACAAATATCAGAAAAGGTCTCTCAGCCATAGAATTCACAAACATCACTGCTAGATTAGCCCAAGGCCATCTAGTTCAGTGTTGATGAGGTTATCCATTCAGTCATGTCCAACACTTAGCAGTTCTATGGGGCAGGTCTTTCCACATTTTCTGATCCTGCATTGAGTTTTTCTATGCTCTGGCTGTTACCACCTTTGATATCACTGTGTTATTTGGCTGCCTGGTTTGCTGCTAACTCTTCCCAATGTAAGTGCTTTGTCCAGTGAATTCCCCCATATGACATGGCCAAAATAACTTGAGATGCAGTTTTGTGATTTTGCCTTCCAGTGATATGTCTGGTGTTACGCGCCTTAGTTAGTACTTGCATGTTGGTCATCTTTCTATGCCAACTAGTGGCTCTTGAGATACATGTGAAAAAGTTCAAAAACCCAGATTAGAAAGACATGCATTCCTATAGAAAGAAAACTTGTTGGTACTAATAACACATTCTTGGTAATCTGTCCCTTTATGAAACTGGAAGATGTGCATCCTTACATTTGTAAGGGCTGTTTCTTATATTACCTGTCATATTTACCATGTAAATTCCCTTATGCAGTAGCTGAGCTTGCTGCATGTCATGCAGTGATTGCAAACATTGTAATAAGTGAAGAAGTTGCAAACTCACGTTTAAAAACAGTACAGCACCTTTAAAACATGAAAATCAAATCTCAGTTGGGGAAAACATATAAGACCTAAGAATGTAAGCAGGGCCCTCTTTCCTGCCAGCAGCCCAAAGACAAAAAACAGAGTCCAAACATGTGTAGTGACTTCCAAATTCAATGGTGAATTGAAGAGTCAATTTTTCACTATATCATTTGATTTCAAAAGAATCCAGTAGCTGAATACAGGCAGTATATTTTTTGGATATCCTTCCCTATCATGGCATTTCAAAACCATAAGGCCTCAACACTTCAGTCTGACAAACATAATCTAAGTTTGTCTTCCTAGCATTAACCAGGCAGAACAGCAAGTATCATTAATCTGTATGACTAATGCAGAGGTTAAACCTGACAAACCTTTGTCCTGTCTGCATTATTCATTAATGAAATTAACTTGTTAAAGGGGGCAGGGAGGAAAGAGAGAAGCAGAGACTGAAAAAGGAAGTCAGCCTTCCTTCCCTCTCTGGTGCATAAATAGTATGCAAAAGAGTGGAGGAGAAAAGAGGGAGGAATTCCGTATTAGTATGAAAATCGTGGCAGCAATTGTAGGATGGAATGAACAATCCAATCCTCAGCTTAAAAGCTGCTCTAAAAGGCAGCTCAAATTTACAATGGATGAGCCTTCATGGCAATCTGTTTTTCCGATATTAAAAATCTCATTTTCTCAATGCCAAGGACAAGTGGAAGCGTGAGGCACTGGAGTATCAACTCGGCATTTGTCTCATTTGACATTAAATCATTCTCATTTTCAACTTGCATTTTCTAATATCTCCTTGGGAGCCACTTCAGTTTTGTTCATTTCTCTTTGACTGCAATTAAGGTATTGGAGTACCGTGTCTCCACCTTTGCCTCCACCTTCTACAGTTCCTCTCAGAATGTTTTTGTTTTGTTTTGTTTTGTTTTGCTTTATCCAGTTTCTGGGCTATTAGAAGACCAACAAGTGCAGTCTTCTCACTAAGATTTGCCAGCCAGAAAAATTAATTTACCTTAAATCATAATGGAGGAATGTAGTATGTATGGAAGAATCAGCTCATATTCATTAAGATTCAACAGACAGTTTCACAACGAAGACACCAAAAAACCATTTCTTATTCTAAAGAAGTTACAGTACTCCCATCTTTTGTCATAGCCAGACTGTGGCCCTGAAATCACTTATTAGATATTAATACATATCCTTCAGTTCAGGATCCCAAATTTCAAATGGTGAGCTTTTGGAGAATGAGGGTCTATCCTCTAAAATTTTGCAAATTACAATAAATTACGTACTCAAACAGTTATGGTATAACAATACAATGTATAAACAGTCAGAACATCCTCCCACCAAAGATTTCACACAGCAGCCATCCTACTTTTTTGCTATATTTTAGTGCTACTTTCATGAATATGTGAATTAGTTCAAAGACAGATACCACAAATGTTCACATTTATTAAGAACACTGTATGATAGGTTTTTTTTTAAATACAAGTTTCTAGTCCTTAATATACACAAAAGAATTTGGAAATGGCTGAGAGAGACCAAACAGCATTTCCAGAGCAGAAGGAAGGAATCAACAGGATCCAGAGCACCTGGTGCAGAATTATGTTTTAAAAAAGAAAAGCAAATTGTTTATATTTCATCTACTGTATTAGTAACAGTCATAATTTTAAATGTATATCTTAATAGGCAAATACTTTTGCCTCATAACTACCAAAAAGTCTAAAAACAAAGATGAAATCCAAATATAGGCATGCTAGTTCTACATGTAAACCCCCTTTCTTTGATTTCTCTTTTCAATTTTTAAAACTTTGAAGGAAAGCTCCAGTTTCCAACTACCAGCCTCATTTCTTTCTAGAAAGCCTTTGAGCCAAACAATATAACTAGGAAAGGTAAACAAAGGGGCAGGGCAGTTGGAACTGCTATCTGTTGCCTTCAGCAAATGACATTGTTATTATTTATTAATCAGGTGGTCAGTTGAAAAGCCAAGAGAGTGGATGAAGAGATCAAAGTTCTGTCCATGATATGCACATTAAAAATGGGTGGAGTTTCAATGGCACCATTGGGCTGCCAACTTGACTTTTTGACCACACCCAGTGAACACCACTGTTATTACTATAATAATACTAACAACATAAAACAGAAGCTGGAAAAAGACAAAACTGATATTTTGCTGTTTGGGGAGAGGGTTCTTGGCAGATGTCACTTTTTGCTGTTTGTGTGTGCATTAGGAGCTGAGCTAAGTCTTGAGTTTATGTTGGCTTGGGTTTTTTAAAATTAGTGGAATATTTAACTGTACACGGTCATTTTTCCTTCTGTGAAATATATCAAATTCATATTCAGACACAGAGGAGTCCATATCCAATTGCTACTTTCTTGCTGCTTAATCAGAACTTAATTGACTAAGATGAACACCCAGAGATTCTATACATTTAATTTCCCACGTTTCCTGCGTCAGCTTTTCTATCCATATGACAATACTGGTTGCACCATAAAAAGACTACAACCTTGGTCATGCCTGTCAAGTTTAAATTTTAAAAATAAGGGAGAGTCTTGCCCTGCCCCCCGCGCATTCGTGCACAACCCGATGTGCACGTGCGTGCAACCGCCCCCTTGTGAACGTGCATGCACATGGGGGTCATACATGCATGCGTGTGGTGGTGGTGGGGTATTTTTAAAATAAGGGAAAGCCCCTGCCCTGAGCCGAAAATGGCCCTTGAAGCTCAGCTTCTGCGCGTTTTTCCATGATTCCAGAGGGTGGGGGTGGGGCTGGTGGAATGCACTGCTTCACTCCCCCACCCACCCTCTGGATGGAATTACAGAAGAACGTGATGTGTGGAAGCAGAGAGATTGAAGGAAAGATCCCCTTCAATCTCTCCGCTTCTGCACGTTGCTTCCCGCTCAGGGGATAGTGCGTGCGTGTGTGTGCGCGTGCACACACAGGAAAGGGGAGTGGGGGGGGGATGTCAGGAGAGCTCAGAGCTCACGTCACAGAATCTGGGAAATTTATGGGAAATACGGGACGGCGGGAAAGAAGGTAAAATACGAGATTTTCCCGGCCAAACCAGGATACTTGACAGCTATGACCTTGGTAGATACAGAAAGACAAATGCTGCCTTATGCCACCTTAGACTACTGGATCCAGGGCCTGATGGGCACTTGCCTGTGGGCCCCACAAGCATAGGGGCCCCATACTAATAAATAGATTGATAGATAGATAGATAGATGGATGGATGGATAGATAGATAGATAGATAGATAGATAGATAGATAGATAGATAGATACTAATCGGTTAATCATACTAACCCTTCAATGCGCCTTGTGTCATACAAATACAACAACACATTTATTACATTTTACTGCCTTTTTTATTACTACTAATATGGAAATATATGTTTAATTTTATCAACCATGTATATTTTTATTCCTGTGAGTAGGAATAAAATAATGCTGTTAAGACCACCCTGGCTGGATCATAGAGTTGAAGTACCATTACTTTTTCAACTTAGCTTCCCATAGCCGTTTATAACTAAAGATGCTGGGAATGTACTTAAGAGCTTCATCAGACAAAGCATGTACTCTGGCATTGAACTGTGGCCCCTCCCAGGGCAAGAACTATCTTCCAAAGCAGGAGAGCAAAAGCTTCTCAGCCAAGGAAAAACAATCCCTTAAGTGGCTATTGATGCTTGCTCTGTGAGGCAGCAGGAAATCTAAGATACTAATAGGGCCTCTAAATGGCTATACTAAGTGCTGTAAGGTACTGATCCCCTTTGGCTTCCTCCTTCAGGTTCTCTGCTAAGTTTTGGGCTTTGGCTTAAAAGACATATGCATGACTTTTCCCTCCTCTATTTAGATACAACACTGGCACATTTTCAAGTGAGGTAACAAAAATATCAAAAGCTTCATTGCAGCATGAGTTTCCAGTTCTTCTACTTGTTGATTACTACCTGTTAAGAACTGTTTGTCCCCCAACTGAGCCAAATGTTGACTGGTACCATCTCAAAACCCAAATATTGTTAAGGAATAAGGCCCATCAGGCAATTAACACTCGTCAATGGCCACTGAAGTGCTTTGATATGCTGAAGTGAAAGAAATGAACTGTTTAAACCTCGACTCTGTTATGGATTCCCTAGGAAATTATTGGCCAATTTCACTTTCTCTTCGTTGCTAGGGCAGCGGCCTTTACAATGACATGCATCAATCAATATGTATTAATAATTAATCAATGGAATAACTTGCCTCTGGGAGTTATGGGTGCTCCATCACTGGAGGTTTTCAAAAATAGACTGGACAACCACTTGTCCAGGATGGTATGTGTGTCCTGCCTTGAGCAGCGGATTGAACTGCAAAACTTCTGTGGTTCCTTCCAGCCCTATGATTCATGTCCTATGTATGTCAGTCAAAAAGTAAAATTCTTTAAAAAAAAAAGTCTGAAGCATGAAATCTTCAGATAATGTAGAGCCCAGGCTTCAACCCTGGTTCACTTTTAGGCAGAGCAAGTTATTCATGATCCGGCTCAGAAAGCATTTTGGATGGGGCCTTCTAATAACAGTACTGTTTTGTTATCCATTTGCTGTCCAATGCAGGGCTTACCACAGCTGATTCTAGAAAGTCACCTACCACTTTAATTCTCCTGCAGTGCTTCATAGCAATATTAAATCAAGTCCTTTGGAGCTTGGTGGGAAAATCAATAGGGCAGGCACCATAAATCCAAATCAAGTGGGCAGACCAAAAAGGAGGAACAGCAGAAATTGTGGGTTTTGCTGGGATGCCTGACAGCTGCATAAAGATACTAGATGTTGCACCGTTTGTAAAGTAGCAAGCTCTTAGTTGCTGAGACCAGGAAAGAAAATAAGTGTACAGTAATCCTCACTTAGTAACTGCTTAAAGGTAACTGTTTGAAGTAACAGCAGTTTAAAAACAAAAACAAAAAAAACCTAACAGCTGACCAGTAATGTTATTTATGACCTTTGCAACATCTTATTTTCCTTGCTTATTTAGCCCATATCAAGATGTCCTCAAAGAGAAAGAACCAAAGCCAAAGAAAGTAGCAAGAAGCAAAGGAAAAATGTAAGCACAGTCATGACCACATGAATTTATCTTAGTGACTATTTTGCTTAATGACTGGGTTGCTGGTACCAATTGGCAGTTGCTAAATGAGGACTATCTGTACTCATATTTACAAACAGGCCAATCTACAGTACAAAGGTTACCCCCATCTTATGTGTTTACAAGCAAATCTTTTAGTTGCAATTTAATTAAAATGTGGCAAGTCCAGCAGCAGAAATAGAAAATGGCTTTAGGAGTCAGCTCTGGTCTATGAGCTATCATTTAACAGCTCCTAATGCAGGCTATGTAAGCATCACCCAACATATAGCTCTGTCCCCTAAAAACAGCACATACACCTATTATGAAAAGAACCGGAGGTTTTTTTTGGGGGGGGGGGGAAGCCAGTTAAGGTTCAGACAATCCCTCCCCAACCTTACATAACTGGGTCCTTTATCCTAACTAAAATTTAACATTGGATTATTTTGGAAGGGAGCTGCACAATGCATTTCAACAGCTAATAAAAGCACAAATATGGCAGTACTTCGAAATGCATAATTTAACAAGAGGACAGCCTGCCTGGATTCATAAAAAGTGAAGGTCATGGCTGACAAATCTGCTTGAAATCTGGTTTTATTATACGACCAAGTAGTTAGATTAGACGAGAATGAAATGGCAGACATACATTATTGGGGTCTTTGGAAAGAAAGCATCTGTTTTGGTACTTTAGGTTAATTTACAAAGTCATAAAAAAACCATCATGGAGTTGGGGGTGGGTGGGTAGATAGGAATAAATGGATTAAACGACACTGGCCAAGAGGGAAGGAGATGACGTCAGGGAGCGGAAACAGTTTGGAATGTGAAGGGAGGGGGGGAAAGGTCAGCTTTCCATTTTGTTTACCTTGTTACATTATAAAGGACTCCAAAGAGAATAAAAATATCTGCTTGCTGTTGGCTTTACAAAGGCAGCAAGGGCTTGGGACTTCATATCAGGTACAGGAAGGAAACTGTGTAAAGGAAAGACGGTTGTAAACATAGAAACAATGTTGGTTTCCTGTAAACCAGGAAGGGCCTGAATGCAGAATTAAAAAATACTCTGTGTAGTGAATGTAAGTGGATAAAACTAGATGGATTAACTACCATACCCACAACCGGCTGGAAAGTAACATACCAACTGTTGGAAGTTGGAGCTCCCCCCTCCCCCTGGAGAAATATTCTGGTGGAAACTCAGAGCAGAGGCTCAGCCCCACCT
>JANHFR010003524.1:31508-43137 GCA_032468015.1 Mimophis mahfalensis
GGATTATAATTCGGATACATCCTTGATAATTTCTCCGGGTCCAAATGCCATCTATAAAACATTTTGTAAAAATTCTCAAATCTGAGTTTCCTTTTGAAGACTGCTATTTTCATTCATCAAAGTCAGGAAAAAAGGAATGAACAGGAAATAAAACAGGTTCCCTGGTTATCATAAAATGCTTGGAAAACACTGGTAGGCTCTCTGACCCAAAAGTGCTTTTTTAAAAGCCAACTGCACGTTCTTTTTTCCTTGAAGACATTTAGCTTCATATCCAATAAGCTTCTTCAGTTCTTTGATGAAACATCTTCAAGGAAAAAACAGGAAGTCTTGTTGCCTTTTGAAAAAGCACCTTTGGGACAGCCATGACCTGGATGGTTGAGAATCTCCATAGACATCTGATAGGCTCTGGGTTTCTTCTGTGCTTTTTGTCTTAGGGCCATGACACTGAGAGAATAGTCACAGCCCATCTCCACTTCCCTGGCACTTATAAATCCATATCCAACCTTGGTGGTTCCCTCTTTGCAGTTCCTCCTCCCTTCCCCTCAGTCTTAGTTCCCTCAGCAGGTCAAGTAAAAGCTTCAAGAGTTTTTATAGCTTTACTTGAAAGCAATTTAAGCCTGCTTGGAAAAGCTAAGCTCAGAAGGTACTCCCTCATAACCCATAGTCTCTGGGGGAGTCATGACCCACACTTTGAGAAAGACTGTCATGGATAGTCAGTCAATAAAACTATACTTAGGCAATGATCAGTGCCTGAAACAAATTTATGTTCAGCCTACAGAGAAATGGCATCTCATTAAAAATAGTGACTATAATAGAAGAATCATAATTGATGCTACACATCCATTTCTGATGACACATAAATTTGGAGAGAATTAATGCATCATACTAATAAGTGTGGTGTCAGTGTGATGCTTATAATAAATAAGGGAGAAACAACCACATTAGCATGGTATAAAGCTGTACACTTTCAAAGGGGAAAATGGACACTCTTTAAGTATCTCTGAAACATCCTTCAGGCAGAAAGCGTAAAGAGTAGCAAGATGTCATAACCATTGCTATCCTAATGAAAATGCATATACATTAACAATCTTTAGAGCATAGGCTTCCATGGCAGAGCCATATTTTCTCAGATGACACAAGGTCTTGTAATTCCATTAGGAAACTATCTCCTTTCCTTAAGAATTAGTAACTGATGGACAACACTGTTGAAAAGAATCCAAATATAAGTAGTCATTTCAACCCTAATTCTCCCAGGGCAAAGAGCTCAACTTTCTTTCATAGCTCTCTGCAATAGGCATCATTAATTACCTCAGCAATTATTCTTCTTATTCATATCTTTCTTAGTTTCTTTCTTTTGACAGTTGTGTCCTACCTTTCTTTATGCCTTATTACAGATTTAAAAATGCATTGGCATTGCTCCTGAAGTGCCTGTTATGTATTATCCAAAAGGAAGATTCAAGTCAACTTTCTTTGGAATGTAACTTTTGTCTTTTATATAAATATAGCTGTGTTTATATTCATTTGTCCTCTTTTTCTGGCCTTAATATGTCAACCCCAAAGCCTGAACCAAAGTGCTAGTACGGGGTGTCTCAGGAAACCGTTGATAATGGGAATTCTTGGAGGTATAAATCAGGCTGCTGGACTCTTGTTTGTTTAATTCTCATGTCATGGGAAATGTGAGGGAAGTTCACTTCCAAGGGAAATTCTTCCTCGTGGAAAAACAAGAGTGTGTCCCATCTTCATTATTAAACACTAACAAAACTGGATGGTGATTTTGTGGAGAACTGAAAGATTTGAAGAATATTTGCTGTGTTTTCAGTGTGCCCTGCTCCAGGATTCCTAGGAGAACCACCCCAGTTACAGATGGCAAGCAATCTGTAACTGGCAAGCAGTTTATAACCCTGTTTAGTTATTTATCTCAAAGGTGCTTTTTCAAAAGGCAACTGGAGTTTTTTTTCCTTGAAGACATTTCATTAAAGAACTGAAGAAGCTTCCTGGATGAGAAGTGAAAGATCTTCAAGGAAAAGACAAAGAAAGTCCAGTTGCCTTTTGAAAAAGCAGCTTTGAGACAACCATGACCTGGATGACTGAGAGTCTCCATAGTTATTCAATTAGCAGATAGTCCTTGACTTACAACCATTAGTTTAGTGACCATTCCAAATTACAATGGCCCTTTTTCACATTTATAGCCAATGGTCATGTGATAGAAATTCAGATGCTTGACAGCTAGTATGTATTTATGATGGTTGCAATGTCCTGGAACAGCTGATCCCCTTTTGCAACCTTCTGAGTGGGGAAACCAGATTCACTTAACAGCCATGTTACTAACTTAACTGCAGTGATTCACTCAACAACTGTAGCAAGAAAGGTTGTAAAATGGGGCAGAATTCACTTAAATATCTGCCTTGCTTACCAATGAAATTTTGGGCTCAATTTTGGTCATAAGTCAAGGACTACATATATACTTTGGCTTTTCTACAGGAGCTCAAGCAATGAATATGTCTCTCTCCGTCCCTTCCTTTTTCCCCACAACAACTCTGTGAGGTATGCTAAGTGAGACTAATTAGTCTAAAGCAGGGATCTCCAACCCCCGGGCCATGGCCTACTACTGAACCATTTAGAAGTGCGTCTGTGTGCAGCTCCCCTTGCTCAAGTGGTGGCGGTGCAAGAAAAAGTCCCCTCGTGCAAGTAGCAGGCACTTGCACTCATGCACGAAACTCCCCTGGCATGAGTGGCAGGCACATGCACTCCAGTTGCACAAATGGAGCTGTGCACACCACTCTCACAGAACCATTCCCTCCACAACAGACTGCCATGCCAGAAAGGTTGGGGACTGCTGACTAAAGCCATCCCATGGCTGAGGAGACTAAAATGTGTGTTTCTCCCATTCCTGTGCAACAATGACCATTACCCTACATTGGCTCTTATAAATTCATAAAGAACAAACATCCACTAAACTGGGGAGAAAATAGAAGAGGTGGGTTTGGAGATACTATGAAAGATGTTCCCAATTTATTAACATGCTTTTTGGCTCTATAAGAATTGTTTTTCAGATCCGTATCGTCAGACTTTTATTATGTTAACTCCTAACATACAAACTGATGTAGGACCGATACAAATGAATAAAGATTCATGCAGAAGTTGCTATGATTTGTTCCCAGTAGTGATTATTCCATGTGACAAGCTATTCCACATGCTGCAATTTACCCCACAAAATGACAAAAAAAAACTTTAATCTGTGGAGAAAACAGTTGTACATACAGTATATCGCTTTCTTCATTCAGCAAACTTTACAGGTAGCCATTCAGAGTGACCCACGCATGGCTACTAATTCATGTGTGAATGGCCCCTAAATTGCAACATCCCAATATGTGGTTTATCCCATGGGATGCACTGCTTTTTAATTAATTCATTTCTCAATGCCATCATGCCCTAGAATGGTATGCAAATATTCATAATAATAATACAATTGTAATAAATTTAAATTTTGAGTAAAAGTAGATTTTTTTTTGCAAAATCAGCAGGGATCTAACTAAAGATAAGATGGTCATGTACTTAATAGCAATAGCATTTGATTTATATACCTCTTATCAGGGCTTTTAACCCTCCCTAGGTGGCTTACGGAGTCAGCATATTGCCCCCCCCCCAACCGTCTGGGTCCTCATTTTACCCACCTCAGAAGGCTGGAAGGCTGAGTCAGCCTTGAGCCTGGTGAGATTGGAACTGCCTAATAGCAGGCAGCGTGCAGCTAAATACTACATACAGCACTCTACTTGCTGTACCACCATTGCTCTTTAACAAACACACACATTTAATATATACTTCAAGTGAATTAATTCTGAGTATTTGTGTCAGCAGGTCACAAGCCGAGGTAGAAAACAATCCACAAACAACAGCGATGGTGTTTAATCCTCGTTTATTCTCAAGAACTTACAACACAGGCTTTAAACCAAACCGAATTTAAGTTGGCGCTAGGAGCGGCTGCCTCCTAGCGCTGATTTAAAAGTTCACGCCAACAGAGCCCTCCCAGCAGCTTCGGCCTATCCCCCAGCCAATCCAATCATCAGTATGAGGGAATCCCCATTGACGTCATGGGGATCCCGGTAGTCAGAACGGTTTCTTCTCGCGGCTGCGCTGTTGCAGGGGTGTGTGTCAGAGGATCGGTGGCCATCAGCGCAGGCTAAGGAACACAGGTTGGCGGGACCAGGAACTGGGCATGACATACCGCCCCCCCTCACCAGGAATCCTCCTGGAACATAAAAGAAAGAGGTTAGCACACTTGGGAGGTTACATTAGCCCTTTAGCTTGTCAGGGTATTGGCGATAGAACCATCATAATAAACGTGGCGTGTTGACATTCACGTCTTTCACCCATGACGTTTCTGTAACAGGGTACCCCTTCCAGTGTACGAGGTATTGTATGCTGCCACCACGACGTCTAGCATCGAGAATCCCATCTATCTCATAGGTGTTGTGTGACACAGGTCCTGGACCTAGGGATGAATGTGGACTTATAGGTCTCTTCTCAGCGGGTTTTAACAAGCTCCGGTGGAACACAGGGTGGATGTGTCATAACGCAGGTGGGAGCTGGAATTCAGCTACCACTTGGTTGATGATACAACGTATGGGGAACGGCCCTATGAACTCGGGGGATAGCTTTTTATTAGGTAGTTTGAACCTAATGTATTTGGTGAATAGAAACATTAGGTCACCTACTTTCATAGGCTTGGACTGCTTTCGATGCTTATCGGCGGAGCGTTTATAATAGCGAGCTGCATGTAAAAGTGCTTTTTTGGCTGCCTTCTAAACCCTCGGAAGCTTCTCGGCCCATTCCTGGGGAACCGTGGGCATATCTGTTTGTGATGGTAATTCAGGAACAGGTACTAGTTCCCGTCCATACACCGTTTGAAACGGCGACATGCTGGTACTGCTGTGCACAGTGTTGTTATAGGCTACTTCGGCGAACGGCAATAGCTCAGCCCAGTCTGTTTGTGGATAGGACACATACGTCCTCAGATATCGCCCAACCATTGCATTCACTCATTCTGCTGCCCCGTTCGTATTTGGATGGTAGGCCGAGCTAAGTGCTTGTGAAGACCCTATAAGTCGTAAGGAATCACGCCAGAAGCGAGCCGTAAACTGGACACCTCTGTCCGAGATTACACGTTGAGGAACACCGTGGAGTCTGTAGATGTGCTTAACAAACAGTCTAGCCAAACAGCGCGCTGTTGGAAGACCTTTGCAGGGTATAAAGTGGCCCTGCTTTGAAAAAAGGTCAACCACCATCCAGATGACAGTGTATCCACGACTAATCGGTAGCTCAACGACAGAATCCATGGCAATACATTCCCAGGGTCGTGTAGGCTCAGCTACTGTCTGGAGTAAACCAGGCGGTTTTCCTGTTTGAGGTTTAGCACAGGCGCATGCAGCGCATGTCTTTACGTACTGCTCAACGTCCCGTCTTACTCTAGGCCACCAGAATTGTCATTTTAGCAAATGTAGTGTTTTCAGCAACCCAAAGTGTCCTGCTGTCTTTGCATCATGGCACCGTTGTAAGATGTTCTCACGTAACAGGTCTGGAATGTACAATCTTGTACCCTTCCAGGCTAATCCATCCCGAATGGTTAACTCTGTGTGGTGGAGCTTCCACCAGGCATCATCTTTGTACGCCTTACAGAACTGATCAGAAAGGGGTTCCGGTATGGTTTGTTTGGACGGTTTTGAGGTACTCATCTCCGAGGGGATCAATGCTTGTATTACCTCTTGACATGGTGTGTTGTATTGGGGCATTCGGGATAGGGCATCTGCTAAAAAATTTCACCCTCCTGGAACGTAACGAAGGGTAAAACGAAACCTCCGGAAATATTGTGCCCAACGTATTTGTTTAGGGGAGAGACGTCTTGGCGTTTGGAGTGCTTCAAGGTTTCGGTGGTCCGTCCACACTTCAAAGGGAACGACAGAGCCCTCCAGTATGTGTCGCCATGTGGACAACGCCCATTTGACTGCAAACGCCTCTTTCTCCCAAATAGGCCATGCACGTTCAGTAGGTGTTAACTTACGGGATGTATAGGCACAAGGCTGTAGTTCTTTTGACTCATTCTGTTGTAGAAGTACTGCTCCCACAGCGACCTCACTCGCGTCCGCTTGCATGATAAACATTTCTCTGGGATTGGGATGTTGAAGAATAGGCTCTTGTGCAAACAGTTTCTTTAGTTGTTCAAAAGCGGCTTGGCATTCCAGAGACCATGGTAGGGTCTGTCCAGGCTTCGGTTTTCCTTTCAGATGTTTCGTTTTTAAGAGGTCTGTCAATGGCATGGCAATGCGTGCAAAAGATGGTATAAATTGACAATAAAAATTAACAAACCCCAGAAAGCTTTGTAGTTGCTTTCTGGTGGAAGGTGCTTGCCACTCTAGCACTGCCTTCGCTTTTCCCGGATCCATACTAATGCCATGATGGGAAATCCTATATCCCAGATAATCGAGCTGCTCTTGATGGAAGGCACACTTCTCTAACTTCACATATAGCTTAGCATCCAACAGTCTGCGTAGAACTTCTCTTACGAGCTGCACATGTTTCTCCTTTGTTTTGGAGTAGATCAATATGTCGTCGAGGTAAACCAAGACGCCTTTATACAGATAGGGCTGCAAAACCTTGTTAATGAGCTGCATAAAAACAGCTGGTGCTCCCTGAAGTCCAAAAGGCATAACTCGATATTGGTAACTACTGAGGGGACAGTTGAATGTTGTCGTCCATTCGTCCCCTCGGCGTATACGAACACGATAATACGCCTCTCGCAGATCAAGCTTTGTGAATATTCGTCCCTTTGCAAGAGCGGCTAGAAGATCTTTCAGCAATGGGAGAGGATATAGGGGCTCCTCACAGATCACGTTGAGGCCCCAGAAATCCACACAGAAATGTAGACCACCATCCTTCTTCTCCTTAAACATCACTGGCGCGGCTATTTTGGCCCTCCCTGGCTTGATGAAACCGCTCCTAGCGCCAGCTTACTGTCAGCAGGTCACTAGCCAAGGTAGAAAACAATCCACAAACAACAGCGATGGTGCTTAATCCTCGTTTATTCTCGAGAACCTACAACACAGGCTTTAAACCAAACCGAATTTAAGTTGACACTAGGAGCGGCTGTCTCCTAGCACTGATTTAAAGGTTCGCGCCAACGGAGCCCTCCCAGCAGCTTCCGCCTATCCCCCAGCCAATCAAATCAGCAGTACAAGGGAATCCCCATTGACGTCATGGGGATCCTGGTAGTCAGAACGGTTTCTTCTCACGGCTGCGCTGTTGCAGGGGTGTGTGTCAGAGGATCGGCGGCCATCAGCGCAGGCTAAGGAACACAGGTTGGCGGGACCAGGAACTGGGCGCAACAATTTGTTTAGACAGAAGAATGTACAATTAATGCTTATTGTTTTTTTTATTATTTATTTTTATTTATATGCCGCCCTTCTCCGAAGACTCAGGGTGGCTTACAATACACTTATAGCAATTGCCTTCATCCTTTGTATAGACCTGTTTGTTAGGGCTTTCAGGCCCCCCTAAATGGTGTTTTACAAAGTCAGCTTATTGACTTACAAAGTCAATTTATTGCCCCCAACAATATTTTTCAGAATACATGTTTCAGAATGGCTGTATTATTTTGGTTGTTTCTCTCTTGACAACCTGGGGTGTGTGTTTGTGTGTCTCTGTGTTGTTTTCCATGAAATCTAACCAATTGCACTTGAATTTTGATGAGGCTATCAGGCATGCTCCCGGAGAGATATTTTGGTTTATTTCTTTAATAGTTCCTACTCCATGACAATTACTTCCTGTTCTGAGGTTTTTCCTCATACTGTAAGTTTTGTAGTCTTAATTTTGTAATTAAAGCTGTAATTCAGAGAAGAAGAAAAAGGCCCTCCAGGTATTGCTAGAATTCCCAAAAATCCTAATTAGTATCACCGATAGAAAGGAATACTTGGAATCTTCAACATCTAAGAAGGCTTATGTGGCTGCTCCTCAAACCCTCCCCAGCTCTGGCTAATAAGATTAGTTGCTTCTTCACTCTTACCTCAAAACCTATGTTCTCTGCTTTCCCCCACTTGTATTATGGCCTTTTAAAGCTTCATCAACAATACAACAGTTTAATAACTATTTTTTCTCTGCCAATGCTGCAGCTTTTCTGTAAAATATTAAACGGATGAAGTATAAACTTTGCCCTTTTTTTTTTCAATTCATTTATGCTTTGGCATCAGGTCCCAGCTTAATACTTTGAATGTTTTTCCATCTGTTGTTTTTCATATATGACTCTCAAGGCTTTCTGTTATAGATTTTAGCCCTCCTTCCCTTAAGAATCGGAGCTCCTAAAAAGCTTGTTCGTTGGTTTACAGAGCATCCTTTTTTCATTGCAGCACACAGAACTAAGATAAACAAAAAGAGATACAGTATAAAATAATATTAACAATTCTGGGCAGAGGGAAAAAAAATAAACATATGTTGCATAGTCAGTGGTGTGAACAGTGGTTTTGAACTGACCTAAAGGACTGTAACTGTGGCACCACTCACTCTTTTTGAAGCAGCACAGCAGATCTGTATATACAGACCTTCACATAAAGAATCCTCAAACCTCTGTTGTGCCTCAGGAACTGTATTCATCCACATTGATTAGATATTACCAAGAACAGGGCAGCGGTAAAGCAGTGTTTCATTTCTTCAGCACCCCTGTACACTCAAGGTTTTTTGTTTCCTCCCCCACCCCCACCCCTGCTCAAAAAAAAAGATGAAAGCAAAATCAATGCCTTTGTGAGCATGTGTGCTAGGGCGCTTGCGATGTCCCTTACCTCCCATCTCTCTCTGAGGTGAAGAAAATACAGCCTGGGTAATTTCGTTAAAAGAAAGAAAGGAGGCTTGGTGATATACGCAGATAATAATCACGTTATTTATTTTATTTATTTATTAAATTTCTATACCTTCTCCTGAGGGATGTTAATGAAATGTATGCACATACCATACGATTTTGACTTGTAACCACATACATCGAGGAGACTTGGTTTTTATCCAGACAATAAAAATGGGGGGAAAAAAGGGGGATGCAAGCACCAAAGGAGTCACCCAGGGTAACTGTTGAAAGAAAAAGTATGTCTCTCATTAAGTTTGTTCCCTCTTCCCTAGGCTTTATGTCTTAATGGACATAGATTTTACAAAAGATGAATCAGAGGAGGCTTTAGATTTTAATCAGTTAGAGGAAAAAATACAGTTGACTATTGTGGAAAAGTATTTCCCCCCCCACTATACCTGGCTTACCGATGATGGTACTCCTAGTTCATTGTACAGACTGAATTAACAAAAGATGTACTGTTCCATGAAAGTAAAGTTTGCCGGTAATTACTTCAGAGGACTCTCCAAGCAAACAAAGCTGCCTCTGGGCCTTGGGCATGGAGCAGATGTCCTTTGCTTCCATGATATAAATCTTGACCAAGATTTCTTGGCCAATGTCCTGGCAGAAGCAGCTTACTTCTGCTATTTTGTTTCTCAAATCAATTGAAAATTGAATTTGAAGGAGAAAAATTACAGCGACATGAAATATTCATAAATCATCTGAAGGCTTAGAAGATTTTTTTTTCCACGTTATTGAACTTAACTGTGTTCTTTCTTCTCTTTCCTCACCCTCAATCTTGTTTTTTTAGTCATGCCAAGCTGACCTTGTGAAGGACAATGGTCACAAATATTTCCTTTCTGTTTTGGCAGATCCTTATATGCCGGTAAGATTGAGTAATCAATCCCCTTTCCTTCCCCTCCCTCCCATCCATCTGTTTACAAACTTATGTGTTGTGTCTTGGCTCACATGCAACTCTTATGTGACCTAATGAGGTTTTGTAGACGGTAAGAGTTCTTACGCCATTCTAATATGCAGTATGTTTTGTTGACTAACAGCGGTGAAAAAAGTAAATATAACTTTTTCCCTCTCCTTAAGTTATTAAAAATATTGTCAGTGTATTCAGGACATTCTTGGGAATATGATTCTTCATGCAGTATGACTGAATTAATCTTAGTGAGTTAATTAATATAAAACATGGTGATAGTGTATTTGTTAATTAAATTACTGGCTAGTTGGGCTATTCGTGCCCTATTCAAAAGGAAGTCATCTGAGATAGTGCTGTTACTCTAACTTCATTTCCCTGACTTCCTCTACGGACCACCCTAGTGGGAACAGGAGAGTCTATTAATGTCCACCTGCTTTCCTGTGAGATTCCTTTGTGTTATCACAGTTGTCTTGATTTTAACACTAGGTTGTGCATGTCCTGAAAATGATTCAGACCTTGCACAAACATAGTACTTCTCTGCTATTGGTTGTAACAGGCCCACTTTTTCAGGCTTCTCTGGTTTCTTAAAATTAATACATTTCTTAAAGCAAATGGACCTTTTTCCATAAATAGTGGGAAAGTGCCATGTTTCCATGAAGTCTGAAGCTTCCTGAATCATCTATAGAGCATGCACAATTCTATTGGATGGGCCCCCAATATAAGAGCCGCAGCTCAGAAGTTAATTTTCCTATTCGCCTCTTCATGCTCAAGCTCAGGGAGCAACATTATACCAACGTAGTACGACCTTTCTTCTGCCATTAGCTCCATGGAAATAACATGTGAATAGGCTGACCATCAGAACAAAATGAAACGCCAGCATCCAAAAGCTGTTGAATGCCTTGTGCTAGAGTAAGGGGAGGCTGTTGCTTTCATCCCTAGCTTTTGGATTGAAGGAACTTGTTTGCTGTTGGAAAACAGGTTAGTCTTTGGTCTGCTCCTCTTATGTTCTTATATCAATGTAAGAGGTATTTCACAAAGAGCAATACATTTTAATTATTTTTCTTCAATTAAATTCTTTGGGTCTTTGTGAATAAGCCCACAGCAGACCTGAAGTTCCATGTGAAAAAGTTACTGTATAGAATAGATATACAGAGAGTACTCACTTATCAACCCTACCAGGACCCAAGGATAATTTTTCAAAGGGCAACTGAACTTTAATCCAAGAAGTTTCTTTAGAACTGATGAAACTTCTTGGATGAGAAATGAAACGTATTCAGGGAAAAACAAAAAAAAATCAGTTTGCCTTTCGAAAAAGCTCCTCTGGGACAACCATGACTTGGAGAACTGAGAATCTCCATAGATGCCTATCTGGGACCAGAATTTATGTCATTAAGTGAAGCAGTTGTTAGGCAAAACATCACATGATCACACTACTTAGTGACAGCAATTCAGGCAGTCCTGGTTGCGGTCACTAGATCAGGAGTGTGAATCCATTAAGCCAAACCTTGTTTTTCTCCTGCTTGAAACGAACTTCCTTTGCTTCAACCCCCCCGCACCTGCCTGGCTCCTCCCACCTCTGTTCTTTCAGCAGTAACAGGGATAGGCAGCAGATGCAGGGCAGCCAAAAAGGCAGAGATGAGGGGAGTAGAAGCAGAAGCAGGTTTTTTTAAAAAAATTTCCATTTATATGCCACCCTTTTCCGGAGACTCAGGGCGGCTTACAACCTTTATAGCAATAACCTTCATTCTTTTCTATATACTTGCTTATTAGGGCATTTGGTCCCCCCTAAGCAGTGTTTTTACAAAGTCAGCTTATTTCCCCCAACAATCTTGGGTCCTTAG
>JANHFR010003524.1:106934-117217 GCA_032468015.1 Mimophis mahfalensis
TGACAGTTTGAAGATGCGTGGACTTCAACTCCCAGAAGTCCATGCATCTTCAAACTGCCCAGGTTGAGAAACACTGACTTAAGTGTTGTTCTTTCCTAGGACAGATCAGCAGTCCAACTCCCCTGGCAACCTGCACAAGGCTTGGACTGCTGGGGAACTGTAATAAGGAAACTTTACAATGGGGAAAACCACCAGCACTATACAACTATAATGTGTTTCCAGCTGCTTCAGTTCCTTTCAGGGATGAAAATGCTTGCCCTGACAGGAGCAGGAAATTCTCTTCCCAAATTAAAGAGCTTTCTACAGCCAAGCTAGTCTCAATAAATATCTAAAATTAAATGTTTCATCTTCTGTCTGCAGCCATTACCTTCCATCTCTACAAAAAACATCCAGGGTTTTTTGTGTGTTTTTTTTAAATTACTTCAAATATATCCCCCTTGTAGGACTAATTTCTCCACTTAGGCAGTTGTTTGAGCAGTGCCTCTATAAATTGTGCTGCCTCTCCTAATCTTGAGTGGTCATTAGCAAATCACTGAAGTATGCTTTGCTGAAGCCTATTATATGACTCCGCAGCTGAGCTGGTGGCTCAGAAAGGGAGGCCTGGAGAAGGTATGCTTGCTGTTTTACGTTTGGTTTCCTTCACATTTTGGGGTTGGTTTCTGCTATAGAGTCACTCAGAGCAATATTTTTGTTCCTCATGCTCCTTTGAACATAAGACACCTTTCAGTCTTCATCCAGAAAAAGGCTCTGATTGGAGAAGACAATGTCAGATCAATTGGGAGCATGAGTACAAGCCCCCACCCCAAAAAATACCTTCTTTTTTTTTTACTCCCCTTTCCCGTGATTGATGGCTTCCTAGGATGGCTGCTTGAGTCGAGTTGCTCGTCTTCCTTCCTTTCCTGAATAGAAGCTTTTGCTACCGCTTCTCTCTAACTCTGTTCTTTTCTGTTCCTTTTGGGTTGTGTTTTCGACTCCTTTTAAAGATTTGTTTTGCTTTGGCTGATCAACTTACCCTTAGCATCAACCCCTTAATCCCTGTCTTCTCACAGGTCTGGCCCGAAGGGTTTCAATCTATCTTGACAGAAGTAAACAGGGAGGTGAGTGCTCTCTTTCCTCTTATGTACAAACAGCATGGGAGGGATGGACCTTCTAATCTTGTTACTTGATTTGAAAGAAATGGCATTCCTTTTAACGCTTCCTAGGCCTTGTTAGCACTTGAAAAAACAATTTCGTACCCACAGCCTGTTTGTGTTAGATCTCTACATCATGGGTGTCTACTACACTTCTAAACCCAGCGCCAGCAGGATGAAAGGAGGGGATTGCTCTTTGCTTTAGGAGTCGGCTTATTAACAAAAAGTAGAATTGGGTAAATTGTTGCCATGTTATTCAAAGAACAGGGCACCAAAGCTCCAAGATCTGTGAATATTCTTCCCACCACATTTCTGTTCTTCTATTTTTTTCAGGAGGTATTTGGGGATGCACAAGTCTCAATTTTTTCCCCAAAATGTTTATGATGAATATTGCCTTTGTCCCAGTTTTGACACTCTGTGTACATAGTCAATGGCTGTGACCTTTGTGTTGTAATATAGAAAATGGGTTTTCTCCTATGTGATGTAAATGTCCAGAAAACAATTCTGAATCTTGTTTTTGACTCCTGGTGAAATCTGTACTTAAGATTTGGGGGTTGGTAATACAATTGGACTTGAATTCTTTCTCTGCTGCTTTAGATGTTAAGGTAGGGATCAACGGCTGGCACAACAGGATGTGACATATATGGTACGTGTCAGAAGAGCTGAGGTAATCTTCTGAGGTGTTTCATGAATCATGAATAGTGTATTCACTCGATGAATACAGTGGCTGCCAGAACAAGAGTGGCTTTGTGACTTGGTCACAGAGACCTTTATACTTCGGTTGATTCTTTGGAAGGAGCATAGAAAATTAATGCAGTCATTTTACCATATAGGCTCTCCTCGCTGGCCCCTTGACAGGGTAGTAATTAGCGGGCTGGAAGATTGAAATGACTTCCCATTTGATACATTGAGCATCAGACCAGCTTAATGCAACCACCGTTGAGAATCGATGCTAATAATGCTCAGGCAGTAACCATCAGCCAGAAGCAGGTAGACAGATGGTTCTTATTCAGCACCAGGCTCTCAAGCTAGGAGGCCTGTTGAACCCCTTGGAACTTGCCCATCTTTGGTCTTTGGTCCAAAGGTGTTTTTCAGAGTGACTTTGCATATTACAGCACTACCACAGAGATTAATAGATACAGAAGTATATTTTCTTCCTTTTCTTATGATGTGCTAAGACACAGCCGTTACCCTAATATTCCAGGCTCCAATCCCCCTTCTTCATGGCCAAAATACAGCAATATTCCATTTACACTTTCCTTAAATCCCAGTTCTAGTCTCTAAAATCAGTGTGAGCCTCTATATCTTGTTTCCCATCTTTTTTTATTCTCACATCTAACTCAAACCACAGCGGTAGAGAGCTCTGAGAATTTTTGAGGTAATATAACACAACTGGTTACCTCAAGGACAAGGCCTCCAGGCAGGAGATACAAAAGTTTAAAAAAAAAAAAAAGTCAATGGAAATCATGACTGTGATCAAAGCCTGCCGATAATCCTTATGTTTAAATTAATCCTTAATTTAAACAAAATGTGCCCTGACATGGAAAGATTTCAAGGAAAGGAGGAAATGGTAGGACAGTATATGGTGCTGGTGGGGTTGTTATCAAACATCTCTCAAACCTTCTTAACAGACCAACAGCCCACCTCTGTCCTCTGTGCAGCATGAGCTGAGCACCACTTCCTCTAGCTGCCCAATAAGGAAGTGCCAAAATCAGCCTCCAGCTGGTACTTTTGCCCTGCCCCTGCCTGATGTTTCCTTGGCTTCTGCAGCAGACAAGTAAGGAAGAAGCCAAGTCGCTAACTACAAGGCTGTCCAGAAGCCCAAGGAGAACCACAGGTGCACGATAGGGAAAAGAGAAAGCCACGGGATTGAGAGGCAGGGGATGACAGAGGTCCCCACTGGTAGGAAAACAACCCCCTGAAAACCTGCAGAGCTCAAAAAGGGAACGTTGCCCTTTTAAGCTGGCCCTACACAGAGCTGGAAGAAAACCAGCTCAGCAATCCAACACCTGTTGATACCCCAGGGTCACAGTGGCATCATTGCACCACACCCCATGAAGATATTTATCTCCAAGAAGTTCTTCTGCAGTCAGAGCCATAAAGTTTGGCAACTTACAAGAGGAGAGACACTGAAAACAGGAAATTGTGAAGAGGGCTGCCATTCTGAGCCCCCCCTTTTTTTTTGCCATGTAAGTGATACTTGGGATGAGAAGAGTATTATTTGGAGGGGCATTTTTAGGATCAAATTAAGAATGGGATAATCCACCTTCTCCCCTGTTGCCTGGAAACAAAAATAGAGACATGCCCTAGGCAGCAACCAAGAGAAATTGTATAGAAAAGATCCGCTGTGCATAAATGGGACCGATGCTCTGTTGTGACCTCTATGCATACAACTAATCAAAATGGAGGATTAGACCAGGATAGAATTCCAAAGGAATCCAAATGGTATTCCTTTGGAAAGCAGTCACTTGTGAAGTCAAGCCCCTTTATTGAATTTTTTTGCTGATCCATGGAGATGCAATTCTGCATCCTGCAGGGATCCTTATAGGAGGTGCTCCTTGTTGACGTGATGTTACCTAGTTTGGTAATGAAACATCTGGAAGAGAACCACCAAGTTCAGAGATCACCAAGGTCCCCCGATAGTCCCCCTGTTGTATATCATAGTATTTTAAGCAGTCCTGTTCCTACGTACACGAAGAAAGTGGGTTGAAAGATTTTTAAAATCTGTTTTCTGGAGGAAGCTTTTTTGCTCCCAAATTTATTTAATCAGATGTGATGCTTTCAGAAGGTGATTATTGCTGTAACAAAGTTTGGGTTACCAAGGTCTGATAATAGCAATAGCAATAGCAGACTTATATACTGCTCCATAGCACTTCAGAGCACTCTCTGAGTGATTTACAAATGTCAGCATGTTGCCCCTGACAATCTGGGTCCTCATTTTACCAACCTTGGAAGGATGGAAGGCTGAGCCGGTCAGGATTGAACTGCTGGCAGTCAGCAGAATTAGCTTGCAATACAGCATTCTAACCATTGCACCACCAAGCCACCATAATCGATTCCATGGGCAGGTTTTTCTCACAATACAGGGTGGCAGTGGCAAGTTTCGGATGTCCCTGCAAGAATGAGCACATTTCAAGTTCTAAAATGTGTATTGTTGAATGCATAATCCTTTTTTATGTTTTTTTCCAACACTCAAATCCACCTTATTCACATTAGTGAATTATCACCGCCTTAGTATTTTCTTGATATTTTCCTCTTTGTCTTGCATCCCAAAGCGGATTGAAATTCATATGGTTGCATTCCCAAACAACCGATTAAAAGTATATTTTTGTGAAACTATCTAGGCGACTCGAACAATGGGGTCGTTCTGCATACATTAAAGGAGTCTGATAAAACTGGGGGGAAGAATAGTTTCTGAAATGAGTTTTTAACAATATAAGGAAACTTTGTTGAATCTTCCTGCCTTTATTCTTCTTTTTTCTGTTGTACGGTTCAATATTTTATTTTCTTCCTTTGTTGATTTTAAGATTGATAGCCTACCACGGCACCTCCAGCGGTGTCGCTCGTGGGTATCTAATCCCAACATAACATGTTAGATCACTTGAGCTCCAAAGGATTCCAGTGTGATATATGCTTTTAGTATACATCATTGCTTTGCCTTTTCTTTGATTTCCAAGGTGGTTTACATCATGATAAAATCAAAAGCCATCAATAATAAATTTCATGTAGCATCAGTAGCTGCGGTCCAAAGGCAAGCCAGCAATAAAATTGAACATAGAATACCATCCTAAGAAAACAATCCAGTCTGGGAATCATATACAGTAAAAAAAAAATTAAAATGGTGGGGCTCTGCAATTGGAGCATGACTATCGGCACTCACTCCTTTGTTAAGGACCAGAACTGGAGAGTTGAGTTGCCATTATATCCTAGGTACATTTGAAGAAACAACCTTCACATGGTTATATTTGGGTTCTTGCACAAGGCATCACTAGCACACTGTCCTTAACATAAGGAGAGATGGTCCCCAAAGGGAAAGGGAAGGACAGGTTCGTCGTCCTCAACAGGGATATATAGGGAGTCCTCGACTTAAGACCATCATTGAGCCCAAATTTTCTGTTGCTACGCCAGACAGTTGTTAAGTGAGTTTTGTGCCATTTTACGATCTTTCTTGCCACAGTTTTTAAGTAAATCACCGGTTAATAACAGGGTTGTTAAGTGAATCTGGTTTCCTCATTGACTTTGCTCGTCAGAAGGTGGCAAAAGGGGATCACGTGACCCGGTACTGCAACCGTCATAAATATGAGTCACTTGCCAAGTGTCTGAATTTTCATCACATGACCATAGGAATGCTGCAATGGTCATAATTTTGAAAACAGTCATAAGTTACTTTTTTCAGTGCCATTGTACCTTAGAATGGTCACTAAGCAAACTCTTTAAGTTGAGGACTACCTGTATTTAGCAATAGCAATAGCACTTAGACTTGTATACTGCTTTACGGCCCTCTCTAAGCGGTTTACAGAGTTAGCATATTGTCCCAACAATCTGGGCCCTCATTTTACTGATCTCAGAAGGATGGAAGGCGGAGTCAACCTTGAGCCAGTCAGGATCGAAATGCTGGCTATCGGCAGAGTTAGCCTACAGTACTGTATTCTAACCACTGCGCCACCACAGCTCATTTAAATTCTACAATGGCAGGAAATACCTGATATATTACAAGGTAAAATAGAAATAATTTACATAAATGAAAAGTTTGCAAAAGAGCCCAATCAGGGAAGCAGAGAAGAGTATCACAATCTCTGTTCACACAACTGAACTCTGTGCCTGTACCAATAATGGATGCATCTTCATGTATTCAAATTGTGCTGTCTGAACATCAGGAGTACAATCAATGAGAGCCAGTCTGGTCTCATGGTTAAGGCACCAGGCTAGAAACCAGGAGACCATGAAGGACAACAGGGCAATCTTGGGTCAGTCACTCTTTCAGCCCAACCCACCTCACAGTGTTATTGTTTTGGGGAAAATAGAAGAAGGAAGATGTGTTGGATATGTTTGCCATCCTGAGTTCTTTGTAAAGATAATAAATGCCGGATACAAATAAACAAACCCAAAGTTTTGTCTCTAACAGAAGAATCTAGACCTTGGAAATAAAGTAACGAACAACTAATTGATCAATGGATAAATTGCATGCAAAAATATGGTTTCGAAAGGCTCTGAAGCAGGCCAGCAAAACGTCTTGCCCACAGGCCTACCTTACTCTAACATCCCACTAAAAGTTTATATTTCCCTTTTTAGCTAAAAAGAAATCAGAGGTCAGCAGTGTACTCATCCTCGGGGTATAAGAATCTTGAGAAGTGAACATGAGTCAGTAATGTTGCTTTTTGTTTTTTTCTGTTTAGAAAACCACTAGACACCTCCATAAATAAATATTAGTTTGCTCTGAAGTGGCCACCTGGTTCCCGATTGTGTACAGTTTTCTCTTTGTTATGATTTCACAGTCTTCTATATATGCATGTAGTTAGGGAATACTTATCTATGGGTTAGTTTCAATGTCTTCTAGATGACTTTGCAAAAAATAACATCTGAGCATCTCATCTCTTGTGAGAGGTTTTAATCCCTTGCAGTCCTTTAAGGCCAGAGGGAGACTGTGCCATCCTGGTTCTTAGCATGTGGCGCCCTCTGGTGGTGAATGATGCAGAAATTGACCAGGCTGTGCTACTGGAGGCTCTTCTGTTGCATCAAGGGGCTAAAAGAAAACCCCTACTGCTCACTGCTTGTGTATAGTCAGAAAGATGCTGCTGTGCCTGGAACTATGTCCCCTAAGACCTCAGTGCTATAGTACATTCTGTTAAACTAAAGTGTTGCTTTATTTGTCTCTCGCATTTCGAGGCCTCCAGATTCTAAAATGAGTCTTGCAGCTGCAAAATAAAAACTGTTGCAGAAACGTTGTGCCCAGGGGGAAGAAATCCACAAAGCACCACCCCATCCCTGACATAAAGATCGCACGCTAATTCAAGGTTTAAAGAGAAGCCCAGTTATTAAGGTTCATTTAAAGGTGTAAAGGTTGGGGATCATAGAACTTTCTAGAAGGATGTTATTCCTGAGATGTCAGCCTTTTGACCTGAGTGCCAAAGTCACAAATGCCAAAACACCTTTTATTGTAGGGCCACAGTGACAGAATCTTGCAACCCTGAGTATATTTCCCCTTCCCTGCTTTTCTCCCAAAGCAAACAAAGGAGGGTTCCTGTCTGTGATGCTTCCTCTAATTCCATTGCTGCAGCCCTTCCTTTCCTTCCTCAGGGTTATTCTCACAACTTCATTACACGAGGAAAGGTGAAGTGCCGGAGAAAGCTAGTGAGGTTTGCCTGTCATTGCTCATGCTATTGTATTCTGGACCAGCTGCAGCTTTGAGGGGGTTTTCAGGGGAACTATCTGTAAGGTACAATGCAGCATACCACCCCCAAGGGTGCCCTAAAACTGGGGTAACTGTAAGGCCTCCCAGTCGCGGAAAGAATGCAACTGGCATTACAAACTGCACCAGTGCAAAGGCCTTCGTGGACTCAGCTGCCACATGCACACCAGGCCTGAGTGGGGCATTGCAAAACATGGAAGATCCCCAGAATCAGATGACCAAGGAACCCACAGCTACCCAGCCTTGCTAGACCTGAGTTTGAATCTCTTCTAGAGCTTGCAGCAATAGTACAAAGCTTGGACATCATCACTTGGCTGGCCAAAGGTCAAGATGAACAATTGAATATCTTCAGCATATGGATGATGACCTCTCCTAATAGCCTTATAGATAATAAACCGGGCCATGAGAATCTTGGAACCTGTGGACCCCACAAATCACAGGTTTTGGACTCAACCTCTCACGACCACCCTTTTACTTAAATAATAAAATAATGATGATGATACTCTGACTGGAATCAGCTGCAGAAGAATGAGGAGATCCACCAAAAACCCCTGTCACCCACTCCCATTCCCAATCCAGAAGATACCGTAACAGTGGAAAGATGCCTTTATCTTATTTGCTAATCCAGTAGCAAGTTCTCATAAGAGTACGAATGGGCTGCATTTATGTCTCAGCAACACTTCGAGAAAATCAGGGTTCCTTCTATTTGAGGATCTATAGAAGAACATTCTCTGAATTGGTACTATCGGACATGAAGTACCAAAATCCAGGCGACTTTTGGCAAGTAGTGAAGAAATACCAAGACCTCTGATTCTGTGTTGCCATAGCTAGATTTTACGACTCCTACTCGGGGCTTCTCACTTCAGTATCTTCTTTATAAAGCAAGACGGTCTAACTCTATAATGAGAAAGTCAAACAGTCTCCTGTGTAGCTTGTTGAAGGACCCTAACTAAGAAAGAGATTTGTTTTCAGAAACACAGTGGGATGTAATAAATGTAAGTCATGTCTGAGAATTATGTTTCTTCTAGTCATTTGTTGCATTTAGAGTCTTTCCCTTGTGATTTCTGTTGCTCACCATGAAAAAAAGCAATTAAGAATCCAGAACGCACTATCGACAAAGGATAAAACTGGGGAAGGATATAAAAAACAGAACTAAATACAAATATAGACAGGTATTTTGGTCATGGTCTGTTGCATTTTCAGTGTAACCCCTGGTTTTGGATTTTTGCTTCTTTTATTTATTTATTTTTTAAAGATAACAATAATTATTCTCAGGCTTCCAGAATTTTGCAACATTTTATATTTGCACAGGCATTTGCTTTTTACGTGCTTTTTTAAAAGTAGATTTTTCCATACCAATATGTCTTGCAAGAGAAGACTTCCTCTCTACAGTGTTTGTTCATGAACATTTATTTGTGTTCTACACATCTCACAAGAGAGAAAGAATTGCTTTATAAATCCCATTTTACAGACAAAGAAAGTGAGGCTTCAGCAAGAGTAGATTTTCATTCAATTAGTGTCAAAGTCAGGAAGATCAATGACAGAATACAAACACCATACATCTTTCCTGTAAAGGGAAGAGACCAGAATGGCTCTGCAGATTCATGAAGCCCTTTAGAAAATCATCATACTTTGAAAGCCTGGGGAGGATTTTCAACAAAAGGAAAACCTCTATGCTGCCTGAAGTTTGACAAGAGCAAACTCTAGTAAACTGTGGCGCTGTATTTGTTTTGTCTTGATTAACATCCATCAAAAGAAACCAAAAGCATCTTGGAAAGCCCACTTTGGTCATATAAAGTCTAATAATCAAGACAGAACGTGCTGCCTCAGCAGAAGAAATGATTCCAGACTGAATCAGTGACATTCCTGATACAGAAGGGGCACCACAATAGGAGGATGTTGACTGAGACTAACTGAAGTCTTCACTTAGGCAGCAACCCTCTGTGGCATTGCCAGTCCCAGCATCTTTGGAGGAACTGAACCGCAAAGGAACATTATTAAGAGCCACGGTGGCACAGTGGTTAGAATACAGTACGGCAGGCTACTTCTGTGGACAGCCGGCTGCCTGCAATTTGGCAGTTTGGGTCTCATCGGCTCAATGTTGGCTCAGCTTTCCATCCTTCTGAGGTTGGTAAAATGAGGACTCAGATTGTTGGAGCCAATATGCTGACTCTGTAAATGGCTTAGAGAGGGCTCTAAAACACAGTAAAGTGGTATGTAAATCTAAGTGCTGTTGCTGTTATCTATTTCTACTTTCTCAGAGTCTGCAAGATACAGGTTTGTTTGTTTGTTTGTTTGTTTAACTTGAATTGTTTGTTTGTTTGTTTGTTTATATACCGCCCTTCTCCCTGAAGACTCAGGGCGGTTTACAGGGCACTAAAAACAGATATTACAAAAATTAAAATAAATCATAGCAAGCCGTCACACACAAACTAAAGCAACCCCTCAATCCAGACCAGCTAACGTAAAGAGCAGAGTCTTCAAGTCTTTGCGGAAGGTATGAAGGTCAGGAGCGGTCCACAGCTCAACCGGCAATTGGTTCCATAGGGTGAGCGCCCCAACCAAGAAAGTCCTCCCCCTAGGAGCCGCCCGCCGACATTCCATTACCGGCGGCACCCGAAGGAGGCCCTCCCTATGGGAGCAAACCAGACGGTGGGAAGATGACAGCGGCAGCAGGTGTCCCCTCAAATATTCCGGTCCCAAGCCATTCAGGGCTTTATAGGTCATAACCAGCACCTTGAATC
>JANHFR010003525.1:84922-92863 GCA_032468015.1 Mimophis mahfalensis
AGATTCAGATCTTGTGCTTTAGTACATATTCAAGAAAATTATTGATAAATGCAAATAATCAGATGCTGAGTATTTTAATACAAGTTTAGTAATATAAGGTAAAGTTTCATGACTGTTTTTCATTGTATCCACTCTAGTTTTGCACTGTGCTTGCCTATTTGACCACAACAGACCCGTTGTCCAAATATGGGAAATCAATAATGATTAAAAGTATAACAATAGCCAAGTTAATTCTAATTCATTACAGTTTGGGTGTATCTGCTTTCAGGCTACTGCTAATAGATTGATTCTGGAAGTTTCTCAACTTATTTGTATTATACTGTTACATTGAAGGGCGGATTATAATTTTGTTGGAACTTGAAGCTCTCTTTGTGTGAATGTTCCTGGGAGAGTAAATAAATGTTAGGAATGGGCAAAAACTCCAAGAGTTTGTGTTCTGTGCATGTGTGCCTGTTTGTGAACTTGGCTGTGACTTAGTAGTGAAAAGCATATACAGCTAGTTATTTATTTATGATAGTAATGGTGCCTTCTCGTTAGGGTTCCAAGACATGGCATCATAATGGGAGCCATCACATGGCTGACCCAGTTTTATGACATTTTTTGTACAAGTCATTAAGTGAATTATCATAATCATTAAATAAATAGTTGTTAAGAAATATCATGGTTGTTAAGTGAATCCATTGTTTTCTGTGGAGCATTTTTCCCTTTTGGCAAAAACATCATCAATTGTGGCTATGGGACCATACAGACAGCTGTAAATTCTGGCTGGCTCCCAAGTGTTTAATTAAATGCAGTCATGTGATTGGGGTGGGCAGCCATCAGAACTTCTGAACCTGGTAAGTACCTTTTGTGCGATTGATCGTAACTTCACACAGTCTCTAAATGACTCTTTCCATGTCAAGGACTACTTGTACTGTAGAAGTGATTTGAGACCGACAATCTGTTCGAAAAAGACAGGACACAGAGTAACCATTTCCATCCATGCCCCACTGTTCCCTGGTGTTCATGTCGTGCTGAAGACTCCATGTGTTTTAATATTTCTAGAAGTTTGTTTTTGAGTAACTGGATATTCTTGGACGTGATTTGGCTTCATGAGACATAGGAAGTACAGATAAATATAACTGAAAAACAGTCACAGAATTAGTAATTGGGTGCCTTCCAAATTTTCTTTTTGAAGGGGAATTATCAATAGACTATGAATGAACAGAAAAAAAAATGTTAGTAATTCAGGGCCCAGATGAAAGGCGGCTCTGTTGTCTATGAGTTATGCAGAGTCTATTAAGACATGTGCTTTACTTATACTTGAATTCTTTCAATAAGGTAATGAACCATAAAATATTTGTTGACAGTTCTCTCCATGTTTGCATCTAAATTTTGAAAGGAGACAAAATTATCAATCTAACTGCATGACTTCTGCTCAGCAGCAAACAGATTGTCTAAATCGTGACAGAAATGCTCAGTTATTGGAAGCATAATTAATCAAATACCATTTATAAAATTAAGCAGTAAAATGCAGGGTGTGTTTATGTGAGAGTGTAATTAATGAAGAATGCCAGAATGCAATTAGATTGGTAAAGACAGGTGACACAGCAGTGAATATTTCTTTCAAACAATTAAATGTAGTTCCCAGTTTAAACACTGGCTTAGCGGCAACTCAGGCATTACAGAACTATTATATAGCAATCATTATTCATTTGAATAAATTTAAATATACTTGAATCCATTCAGATATATTTGTGCATACTCACAAGGGATGGTGAAGATGTCTACGTCTATCCATCAATATTGCCTATTTTGCTGTGCTTTGTTTTCCTTAAAGTCAAAAGGAAAGTTGGTTGCCCCATTTTTTACTCACATTTTGCACCCCACTTGTACAATAAAATGGCATCTTTCTTTATATCAACCAGTTATAAAGAGTTGTGTAATCACAACTAAGTTTAGTTGAAAAAACAGTCGTAAAACCTATTCATTGGATTATTGATCTGTAAACTACATATATTATACATATGTAGTATGATCAGAGTCAGGAAAATGGAACATGTGTTATTAACTGGGAGGGAAGCAACTTACCTTATGTGTGGCAATAATCTGAAAATAACATTTAACACAGCACGGTATTTAAGCAAAATAGTTCAGTTGAGATCTGCATATGTGGGACTGATTGGGGAAGACTGCAGGGATGACAATGAAATATTATTTTATCATATTTCATTCATATCTTAAATTATTGTATTTTATTCCGATTTCAATTTAATTTGTATTTTATTCCAATTCCATTTAAATTTTCACTTAAAATTGTATTTTATCCAATTCTATTTTAAATTGCTTTTATCAAATTTTAGCAATAATTTGTTTCTGGAATTCTGCACTTTGATACGCCCCAAGGGCTAAGCAATAAAAATTGAATTAACTGAGCGGGTAGTGGTAATTTAAATTTCACTAGCAGATCTTCTTTCAAGAATTTTCCAATAAAGTATTATTATACATGCTCATCAAATTTTAAAATGGGAATTGCTTCATATTAGAGACCATCCATGTAGACCAACACTTGTTCAATTTGAAGGTAAAGTGAAAGAATATTCTCCAAGAGCAAGATCTTGGATGGATTATGAACTGCCCTTTGATGGACATAATAGGATTGTTGACTGCTGAGAAATAGAAGCCCTGGACTTCCTGGTTGACTTCCGGCTAATCTGGTTGCAGATTCTGCAAGCTGCGGGATCTACTCCAGGCTTTCTCACCTGAAGGCTCTTCACAGAGCCTGTGCCATCCTGGGTGGTGGTGGCAAAGAATCTGGGAACAGGCAGAGGGGGTTGAGGGGTGCTAATTTGGCCTCCCTCCCCTGTTCTGGACATTCCCTGGCTGACTAGTGAGAAGAAGCAGTGGCCATCTTGATCACCAAGAAGTCGGAGCCATTTTCCAGGAAAAGAAAGTGCTGGAGGAGCGACAGGAGCCAGCCTGTATCATGCAGCTGGGATTTGCATCCCTTCCCCTTTAAGAGGGACTAGGACCCAGACTTAATAGGAAAGAGCGGAGAATACCTGACATTGTGTGTGAGAAGGTAAATTCCGGTGTGACTGGGCAGAGGAGATGGCAGAAAACTGACAAGTTTCAGGGAATAAGATCTCCCAGAAATGCGATGGAATTCTGAAAGAACTTGATGTTGCCTCTGAGATGTTTCATGATATTATGGACATTGTAACTAAAATAATAAGTTTAAGCAAGGCTCCTAAGAATGATGGAATTGCTGGTCCAGCTGGGTTGACAGAGACACCCCAAAAAGAAATAGAGAAAGAGCTGCGAGCTGAGAAGGAGACAGGCTGGTCTGTGAGTCTTAAAGTTGAAATGGAGGAAGCCTTGGAGGAGCGATCAACATGACCACAGAAGACCAGGCAGGTTTTATTGGCTCAATGGCAGGATGGGAAGGAAGGAGAAACCTCCAACGTTGCATTGGAAATGGTGGAGGGAGCAAAATGACACAGCTGGCTGTTAATGACTTCATTGAATAAAAGAGTGGATTTACAAGAGGATTTTGGCTTTCTGGAAGAAAAAGGAGCAATTTGTATGAGCAAACCTGTCAGCAAGAATTGGGGGCTAAATGGAAGAAGGTGGAGGCATTGGGAACTGAGGACAATGGAGGAAGCAAAAACAGACATGGGGAATGGCGGCTCGAGATCGCCCGAGAGAAGATGGCTTTTTTTCTTCTTCTTATAGCTATCAGGTGGACTAGCTGTAATTTCTCTTTCTCTCTGATATTTTTACTAAGATGACCTACTACCTAAACTTTGGAGGTTTTATATCATTTTTTAAAAAATTCTTTTCCTTGAATTAGTGAACTAGTGTAAGGGGGATGGGGGGGAACAACACAGTAATTTGCGATGCTTATATAGTTTAGATTTGTGCTTGTATTTGAATTAATTATAGTGGTGGGGAGAATGTGGTGAAAGAGGGATTTTTAACACTTATAGATATTTGTAGCATGAATTTTTTAAAAATGAATCTTATTACTAGATTTTAAATAATTTGAGATTTTACTATATTAAGAAGGCGTATTGATTGACCTGCATGAGAGAAGCATGGCGGGCATTAGACCATATTTTGTAACTGTTAAACCAATAAAAAATCATTTAAAAAAGAAATAGAAGTCCTATATATTACTACAATGGACAAAAAGTAGATAAGAGCTATCAGTTTACTCATGTTCATTCTACCTTTAATTCCCTGTCTCCTGTGTGAGATAGGGAAGAAGGTGGCTTGGTAGTGTTGGACTTCATAATTAATTTTATATAGTGTGAACCTGACTATATTATCAGTCAGTCTGCACTTCCTGATATCCTGTAAATTAGCTGGTTGAGTTTTATTTCTTCCATTACAGAATTGATCTTTTAATTTAATTTAATTTAATTTAATTTAATTTAATTATCAAATTTATATGCCGCCTTACTTCCAAAGGACTCAGGGCGGCTTAAAATCATTTAAAAAACACATACTACAAACATTAAAAATAGATTAAATCAAAATTCAATAAACATTAGTAACATTTTAAAAATTCAATTAAAAACCCCATTAAAATTAATAGTCTGTCAGGCAAGACCAGCTTGTTCAAACAGCCACGTCTGTTTGGGCGCAACAGAAGGATCTCAGGTCTGGGATAATCCGGATCTCTGGGGGCAGCTCATTCCATAAAGTAGGCGCTCCCACAGAGAAGGGTCTCCCCCTGGGAGTCGCCAGCCGACATTGTCTGGCTGACGGTATTCTGAGGAGGCCGACTCTGGGAGCGAACTGGATGGTGGTAGCCTACTGGTGGCAGAAAGTGGTCTCGTAGGTACTCTGGTCCTACCGCCTTTTAGTCCTCTTCCCCATTTAGCCCCCACCTGACAAAGGGAAGGTGCTTAAATCTTTTTATTTAAATCTCAGAAGTACAGTCCTTAGCAAACCTTGTGAAAATCTTTGGGGAAAAAAGTGTGGTTGTGTGAAAATCTTGCAGGTTGAGAAGGTTTCAGTGAGAAGTTCTCTTATAAAACCAATTGAACCCAATTTCTAGAGATAAAAAGAAATTTATTAGGAAAAGATATTGCAGGAAAAACAAGGGAGGATAGCAATCACGTGCATACAGAATTCCCAGTAAAACCAATATAGTCAGTTAGTTATTTATTACATCTGTGAATAAGTTCAGTTTCAGTACATGTTCAGAATTTGTTGCAGAATGAGAGAGAACTTCTAGGCCTCCTGATCAAATATTGAGAGGCAGCATCCTCTGTCTCATATTACTTTTTCTCTTTCTTTTGAAGGACATGGTTGCCTTGAACACAATCTAGACCTCAAGAAAAAAACAACAGAACAAATACTCTTAAGGACTTAACTAATGCATTACTTAATATTGAACATTCTTTGGTCAACCAAACTGCTTTCTTTTATTTATTTTAAATACATTTTATTATGTACAAAAAAGAAAAGAAAAAAAGAAAGAAAAAAGAAAGTACAATAAAATTCCATCATCAATTTAAAGATTACAGTTTCTGAGCAGTTGCCCATTGCAATTGGTAAAATTCACCATGTATTTAATTTTTATATACCTTTATATGTAAAATATAGCTTTTTATAAACACTTAAATATATACCTATATAGGTGTCCATCACCTATATATTTTGATTGTCTTAATTTATCCCTGTCTCCATTTTCAATATTTGTTTTCAACCCAAACATAAAAGCTTTTGCATGTTTTATAATATTTCAAGTCCTCTTTCCCTTTTAATTTTAGGGATGACCTTGAGTTTACAACCCAAACTGCTTTCTTTTAATAAAATGTGAGCTTCATTCTGTGATGATCTAGATGAATCTGAATAATTATGTCATTTTATGTTACAAGGACCTAGACTTTTTTCCTACTGAATCCATAGATTTCAAAGATCTATTGTTCTCCCCTCAAAGCTCCTATCTTTGAAATGTGTGCATAGGAGCAAGTACTTTTCGATTTCAGCCAAGGTTTACTAATGGGTCAATGAGATCAACTCTAGGACTTCTTTTCATTAGAATAATACTACAGTTTTTCTAGATATTTCTTTTTTAACCAAGAACCTTATGAATCCACTTCTTACAATCTGTGATTCAACCTCCATGAACGCTGATTCCACTGATGATTTGAATTAATTTTACCTGAGATTTGTAACTTTCACCAGCTCCTTCTGGACATTTTTGCTGCTTTACCCTGCACTGTTAATTAGAGGGTAATTGGTCCAGTGATAACAAGGAAGATAATTAGCAAATTTTGAAGCCTGTTCCACATATGTCTTTATGTTCTTTTTGATTTCCTGCATTAGTATCAGTATATGTCATAATCATGACTTTCCTTTCATCCTATCTCATATCCTAAAGCTTATTAATCTGCAAGAACTAGCATAGATCTATGGATATGCAAAACCTGTGATGAGGATGAGCATACTCTCTCTTGAATTAGTCCTGCACACTCTGTAAAATCTTTTAGGAGAATATGCCAATATCTCTTATTTCTGTTCAGTGATTTATTTATTTATTTTTAAATACAGTATATCCTGTAGCATGTTTTTTTAAAACCCTACTTTTAATTTTAGACAGGACAAGCTTAAAAGTTTTAAATACCATGTCTGAGGTATATATAATCCATTGAAGTGTTGTTTCCATAAAAAGGAAAATATTTCTCTGAAATGTTCTTAAGCACTTCTATACAACCATCACTATGTTTTGGTCACTAAAACAATCAGAAAATCTCTGAGAATAAGCATAAATAAATAAACAATCCAGATCCTAGAGAAACAAAAAAATCCTTTACTTTCACCCTATGCAAAAGAGAAATAAAATTAATCAAACCCTCTTTTTTTTCTTATATTGTCTACATTTATCAAGTGTAATAATCTTAGTGATTTTGATCTCTGAATTTGCAAAGACATTATGCTACCTTTCTCTTTGAAAAGACTGATCAAGTAAGAAGCTGATAAAGTAAGATTTCCTGAATGGAGAAATGGATGACTTAAACATTCCCCAGGGCTGTAATATTTCAAAGAAAACATGAATCTGACTTCATGTTTTTTTAAAAAATAGTACAGCTGAAGCAGAACTAAACTGGTTCTGCTTCTGAATACAGTTCACGTTAATGAGTCACAGAGATATGGGACAGCTTTCAAATCTTGTTTACTGGTACTATTGGCTTATGTAATCTTTCTATTGCAGTTCATATCATCATGTTGTTGGTATTGTAGGAACCAATCTTCAGGGCCCAGCTTAGCCCCAGATCAGAAACATCTGGATATGTTGTTACAGTACCCCTCATAGTTGCTATATTGGTTGGAACTGCTGCTAATAGAGTAATGAGCCATTGCTCACTTAATTAACTCCTTCTATAATTCTTTAGCAGCATACTGCTGTATAACTCAGTGGGCAATGGCAACTAGTAATTAATTGAGTTATTTTATTGAGGTTTATTCCCAACAGCAGAGCTGCAGTACCTAAAAGTTACTTAATTTGATTTACTTCATAGCAAGTTGAAGTTCTGTATTGCAAATTACCTCAGGGGCTATCACAAAGCTTTCCTTCTTTCAGCTGAGTTCCTGATATGTTTAAACTGTTATTAGTATGTCATTCCATTTTTCTGCCAAAACTGGACTAACAATAAGTGACTTGTTTTTGTACCTTCTTTGAAAAAGTTAGGGAGCATATCACTCTGAACTAGAGTGAATCCTATTACAGTCAATAAGATGCAGTTCTTCAGGCAGACAAGAAGAAATGAATGAAAGCAGAAGTGAGAAGCTCCACAATTCTCTCTCTCTCTCTCTCTCTCTCTCTATCTCTATCTCTCTCTCTCTCTCTCTCTCTCTCTCTCTATATATATATATATATATATATATATATTTCTTTTTCTAAGTTTTCACGGGTGTGTATGTGAAGGGTTCGAATCTCGGGGTTTA
>JANHFR010003526.1:59475-72335 GCA_032468015.1 Mimophis mahfalensis
TTGCCAGGAATTGAGAGGGCCGGATGCCATGATCTTAGTTTTCTTAATGTTGAGTTTCAAACCAACTTTTGCACTCTTCTCCTTCACCTGCATCAAGAGGCTCTTTAGTTCCTCTTCACTTTCTGCCATTAGAGTGGCATCATCTGCATGTCTGAGGTTGTTGATATTTCTTCCTGCAATCTTAATTCCAATTTGTGATTCATCTAGCCCCGCCTTTCTCCTACTACTTTCTCCTACTATAGCCTAGGTCAATAATTTATAGTTCTAGTTTTCCTATGGAGTCAGTTTCCTGATCTGGTCTCTCTCTCATAGGGTGATCAAGTAGATCAAGTATGTGTTAAAAAAAACAAAAAAAAAAACATGCCTCTCTTTTTTTGTAAGTGTATAAAACCATGTGTGAGGAGCTGTGGTCCCGCGTCAAAGCCACCATGGCCATGCCCATCCAGGCCCCATCCACGCCCCACAGCCCCCCATCCGGCCCTCCGAGGTCAAACACAACCCTGATGCAGCCCTTAATGAAATCGAATTTGACACCCCTGCTTTATACAATCTAGTATGTTATCAGTAAAGATCTGTAACTAAAAACTTTTAATGGCAATGTAGCTCCCACAGCCATTTGGGAAGCTGAATTTATACATATCTGGAAGACGTGTATGAAGTTTGGAACCCTGGTCCTCTTTTGTAGGTAGCGGTCAGCAAATATTTTCCCTGTTCCTAGAGGAAGAATGATCACCTCGCTACCCCTCAATCCAGTTCCACCAAGACATAAATTCTGGAATTCCTTAGCTATACGGGCTTCGTGCATCTGAAGGCAGAGGTCATGAAAGAGAGGTCATGTTGCATGTATATTACCATGGTCTCCTCACCAACTGCTGTCCAAGAGGGTTGTCTCACTTTATACTATGATGTGGATAATCCTAGCTGAGGTCAATGTAGTAAAATTCTACTTTGTGAGCAACACCTGATTTGTTTAGCAGATAAATGGCTGTCCAATCTCTTCTTAAAAACCTCCAATATTGGAGCACCCACAACTTCTGGAGGCAAGTCATTCCACTGATTAATTGTTCTGTCAGGAAATTTCTCCTTGGTTCTAGGTTGCTTCTGTCCTTGATTAGTTCCCCTCCATTGCTCCTTGTCCTGCCTTCAGGTGCTTTGGAGAACAGATTGAGACCCCCTCTTCTTTGGGGCAGCCTCTTAGATATTGGAACCCTGCTATCCGGTAAATCCTAATCCTTCTTTTAATTAAACTAAACATACCTAATTCCTGCAATCACTCTTCGTATATTTTAGCCTCCGGTATCTTGTTTCATCCAAAACGTTCTCCTCTGAGGTAATCCTTCTGCTTCAAGTGCTGAGGGCCAATAATTTATTTTGATTTATTATTACATTTATTTGGCACCACCTCATTTTAAAATAACTCTGGGCGGCTAACAGTGTTAAGGTCATTCTGATTACTTTAAAAAGTTTGAGGCCTCAATGCAGGGTTTGAGCCGTGGGAGAAGGCTATGATCTTCATGTTATGAGGTACGTAGCTGACAATCTTTGTAAACAAGCTGAAAGGCAGTGTGGATTTCAGAACCACCTCAGTTCCAACACTTCTAGTGAAACCTACCTCCCACTTATTGCAAACTTGGTTTTTACCATGGGAACCAACGCTGTAGCAAGTAACCACAACTAAGTTGGTTTCATAATGGCAGAAAGGGGTTCATCTAGCCAGCCTCTCCTTCAATGTGTGAACTGCAGTTCGGGATGTAACTACAGCTTAATTGACAAACTATTGTTTAGTTCTCAGAGGAGATGTTTTCAGCAAGAAGAACCTTACAACCTCTAATCCTACTTCTCCTCCTGCTTAACCACAATCTTTATTTTTCTCTTTCCACCCACTTCTTTGCCCTCTCCTCCACAACCTGGCCTTCCAGCAGAACACAGAATAAGTTAGCTCAATGTGACAACATTTCAATATATCTGGAGGCAGCTGACATGTTTCCTTTTAATCTTCTCTTCTGCAAGCTAAACATGCCCGGCTCCTTTTATCATTTGTCACAGGACTTATTAGAATCCTTCCTATCCGGTTTGCAAGTGGATCCAAGACAGATCATCCTACAGAGCCCTGACCATTAGAGGAGGGAGGGCAGGGTTATATATAGATGAGCCATCTTCGGCTCCAAAGCTTGTGGCACCGAGAGGCAAGCGGTGTTTCTCAACCTTAGCAATTTTAAGACAGGTGGACTTCAGCAAGGCTGGCTGGGGAATTCTGGGAATTGAAGTCCACCCGTCTTAAAGTTGCTAGGGTTGAGAAACACCGGCTGCAAGATATGAACCAGAGTTCAATTGCACTCATTTCAGTGGTGGGATTCAGCAGGTTCGCACTGGTTCAGGTGAACCGGTTGTTAATTACGCCGGCTATCAAAGTGGATCCTGGGTGCTGTGCTGCAATGGAGAAACGGGCAATGGAGCGGCTGGCATGAGGAAAGGAGAAGGCCATTTCCTCTCCTTGTGCTGGCTGCTCCGTTTCCCGTTTTTCCATTGTAGCGCAGTGCCCAGGATCCACTTTGATATGGGGGGGGGGGGGGATTTAACAACCAGTTCGCCCAGGGTCAGGTTGGCCGTTGCAGGAGGCTCATCCTGCATGTGCAGCTGAGTTGGCAGACAGGAATGGACCACAACTCCCACGAGAGCCAACCTGACCCTGGGAGAACCGGTTGTTAAATTATTTGAATCCCACCACTGACTCCTTTGATCATCAAAATAATTCACAGGCTCAGATCTTAGCTCCCATTTAGATCTTGCAAAACCCTAATCCCTGAGGCTTTTCACAGGTCGCTCGATTTGAACTCCTGGCAAATCAACCAGCATATCCCATGGGAAGGGATGCGCTGAATGTCATTTAGCAACATCTGGCAGGCCAAGTGTTGCCCATCTCGCTGAAGGCTCTGATGTGCATCTGTGCATATGAATTGCACCCACGCTCATGTTAAACAGCGTTGCATTTGGTATAATTTTCCTCACTCTTTAGAAATATTTTATGGCGATGGGTGAATTATAAACTGCTTGCCAGAGCAGAAAGAAGATATATGGGTAAACAAAAACATTTCTAAAATAAAAAGGAATAGGGAAGTAGGATAAAGAAGCAAGTGGCCCCTCCCGAAGCATGCAAACTAGCAGAGCTTTCAAAGAAAGAATTTACAGTGGTACCTTGGTACTCAACTGCTTTGAAACTCATCAGATTTGGTATTCAACTTATTCTGATGGGAAATTTTTGTCCCAGTACTCATTGTTCATTTGGTACCCAACAAACAAGCTACCGTGTTTCCCTGAAAATAAGACCCAACCAGAAAATAAGACCTAGCATGATTTTCCAGGATGCTTATAATGTAAGCCCTACCCGCCCCCCAAATAAGCCCCAGTTAAGATTGTCAGCCAAACAGATACATTTAGTACTGTATTTCCTCAAAAATAAGACCCAACTGGAAAATAAGCCCTAATGCATCTTTGGCATCAATCTCATTTTCAGGGACACATGGTAGATCTTGTTGGTGTTGGGCGCCTTGTGACTCACTATATTATTCCTTATTGGAAAAATCTTTTACAGGGTACCACACTAATTTAGAATTCTGGATTTCTGCCCATTTGCTCCCAGAAATCTAAAAGCCGCTCTTATGATTTTATAGCTTTATAGCTATGATTATACAGCAAAAAAATGGGTACAGTTTCAACTTACGAACACAATTGAATCCAAAATTTCTGTTGTTAATGAGACATTTGTTAAAAGTTAGTTTTGCCTCATTTTACGACCTTTCTTGCCATAGTCAATAAGTGAACCACTGCAGTTGATAAAGTTAGTAACCCATTTGTTAAGTGAATCTGGCTTCCCCATTGATTTTCCTTGTCAAAAGGTTTGCAAAAAGTGATCACATGACTTGGAACACAGCAGTTGCAAAGTGTCTGAATTTTGATCACATGACCATGAAAATGCTGGTATGGTCGTAACTGTGAAAAGTGGTCACAAGTCACTTTTTTCAGTGCTGTTGTAGCTCTGAACAGTCACTTCAACTCAGACGCTTGTCAATTGACTCCTATTTATGACAGTTGCAATGTCCAAGGGTCATGTGATCACCTCTTAAGCCAGATTTACTTAACAACCATGATATCACCTTATCAATGGCAGTGAGTCACTTAACAACTGTGGCAAGGAAGATTGTAAAATGGAGCACAACTCACTTAACCAATGTCTCACCCAGCAACAGAAACGTTGGGCTCAATTGCAGTTGTAAGTCGAGGACTGCCTGTATAAATAAATAAACAAACTGTTTAACTTGACAAGCTTGAACAATGGGCCCTATCCAACAAAATGAATTTCAATGTGGAGAAAAGCCAAGTTCTACATTGGTAAAATGGTACAGGTTCTCCTGCTTGAGGAGGGGTGGACTAGAAGACCCCTAAGGTCCCTTCCAGCTCTTTCTATTCTAATTTAAACTGTAGTCATAAGTTGAGAACTAACCTGAGCAGTAAATGCAAATCTGATTCTATTGATAAAAACCCATCATTGCCAACCTTTAATAAGGTTAATGCCATTCTCAAACCATCATTTGAGAGATAAGAAATGGAGCTTTTTTGCAATTCTACTTCTCAGATTACTTCACAGCACAGGTTGATCCAGGCAGAAATCCACAGCGTTATCCTTATTAAAGCAATTTTTAAGCATCTACCTCCCTACAGATCCTGCTGGAAAAAATCCATGTGGTCGCTAAAAGTTGACACCAACTGGATGGCATATAATCAATCAACAGGCTGGTGCATTTTGCAGATTGCAAACATCCCACCTTTTGTGTGCTTGTTAATGATGTTGATGGGCACATTTGGAGCAATATCTTCTCAACAGCAAGTGGGATGGGAATTTGGATAGCTAGGCTGCCTAACAATTCTTCCCCACTGGATTATTAACACACAACTGTCGGTCTTCACAACACTTGTTTTTGCACAACTGTTGATTTTAGGAAAGGGAAAAAGAAAAAAGGAGTTAAGAGAAGGAGTCAGTCTACCTGAAACATATTGGATCAGTGCTTAACCTTAACAGTCTTTGCTTAACAACCGAGAAAAAGGGTCATAAGTTGAAGACTATCTGTATTCTTTGCCCCATTTTTGAAAAGTAAAACCTTCTGTAGTTATTTGATATATCATTCATGCCTAGTGGTGGAATTCAATTTTTTTTTTACTACTGGTTCTGTGGGCTTAGTGGGCGTGGCTATGCTGTCAACCAATCAGAGGTGGTATTTGACAGTGTCAGCCAATCAGAGGTGGTATTTGCCAGTTCTCTGAACCAGTCCAAATTCTCCGGAACTTGTCGGAACTGGCTGAATACCACCACTGCTCATGCCTGTCACTTCCCATCTTGACTATTGCAACACTCTGTACAAGGGGCTGCGCTTAAAGAGCATCCAGAAGCTCCAGTTAGTGCAAAATGCAGCAGCCCACATGGTTTTGTGCAGATCTCAGTGTGCATGTGTAACACCTCTCCTGCAGGAGCTGCATTGATTGACGATTTGCTTCCGGGTGCAATTCAAGGTGCTGGTTGTCACCTTTAAAGCCCCTTCATGGCTTGGGACTAGGTTATCTGAGGGACCGTCTCTTGCCGGTCACATCTACCAGACCTACCTGAATGGAAAGGCAAGGAATGTTGCGGATCCCACCACCTAGGGAGATACACTTGGTGGGACCCAGAAGAAAGGCCTTCTCCGTGGTGGCCCCCTCTCTCCGGAACATCATCACCACAGAGATTAGAACGGGTCCCACCCTAATACTCTACCAAAGTGGTTCTCAACCTGTGGGTCGGGACCCCTTTGGGGGTCGAACGGCCCTTTCACAGGGGTCGCCTAAGACCATCGGAAAACACATATTTCAATACAAATACAGGTGTATGTAAAACTAATTTTATGGTTGGATGTCACCACAACAGGAGGAACTGTGTTAAGGGGTCACGGCATTAGGAAGGTTGAGAACCACTGCTCTACCAGAAGGCACTGGAGACCTAGTTTTGCCAGAGGGCCTGGGGAACACAGAGTGGGATGGAGCCCATTAAATGGCTCATGTGATGTGTTGCTGCTGGGGTAGGGGGTTATTGTATTATTGTATTAATTTATTGTGTGATTATTCTCTTTTATTAATGTTATTGTTTTATATATGAGGTTTTTACGTTCCTGTAAGCCACCTGGAGTCACCATGTGCGAACAGGCAGCAATATAAATTTCCTAAAATAAATCAATGAATAAATATAATGTAGAAGAAATGTCAGAATGGATAGATAGAAATCTATAATTGCAATGCCAAGTTGAGTGTTTTATTCTGGCTTTGGACTGCCAGCGTAAGTTGGGCACAGTCACCTGATATTTCACTTTACAGCCACTTCATTTACCGATGGGATTTGCTAGTCCCAATTGCAGTTGGTAAGTGAGGACTACCTGTACAGCCAAAAATAAAAATTAAGGGTCAGTAAACAAATAATAGCTGGAATCCACTGCCTATTATACCATGTAGTCAGGAGAACAACCAGTGACTGGTTTTCTCACACTACATGCTGGTAGATAGGAAAGAACGGTCAATATTTTACTAGTCTCTGTTTTGAAACTACCATATAAATAATATTTTGGCTTAACGTGGCATGGGAACGTGGGAAGGCTTTCTTCTGGTGTATCAGTTTTTCATTTTAGCACTTATTCACCCAGTTTGCTGACTGTTATTCAGAATTCTAAACGAAATACAACACACAAGCAGCTATATCTGGATTTCAGATACCCAATTTTGGTTTGGTGGCTTTTTAAAATTGAGACTTCCTGTTCCCAATTCTACCCTTAAAAATCCTGAAATCCTTGAAAAGCAACAACAGGCATACAATTTCCTGTGATGTCACAATCATCTTGGTAAAAAATATTGTCCCAATTCTCAGAGACCTCCAAGTTTGGAAAAAGTAACCATCCCAATACTGCCTATTTTATACACTTTTTATCACTACAGCGCCGTTTTTTAAGCTTACAAAAAAACAAACCCTTTGAAACCAAAGCTGGAAAATAAAGAGAACTCCTGGATATCTTCCTTGGTCCTCTTCAGGATATACCCGTCTCAATATTTTAAAGATCTCTTTAATTAAAAATAAAATTTAAAAAAAGGAAGCTGGATTGCTAAAAAGCCAGTAGCAACTACCTGGGGCCCATAGGCACTTCAGAAAAATAAAAACAGTGGATGGTATAACCTCGTTAGAAGTGGGCCAAACTGCCCAGGAGAGAAATGTATAAGACTGTGGAAGAGAACATTACAACAAGGAGTAATTAATCTTCTGCTGTATGAGTGTTTTGTGACCTGCGATACACAACGCTGAGGTGATTTTATGAAAGTGCAAGTCTTTGTCACTTGCTGTTGGTGACAACACCCACAACATGTTCTCAAAATCCCAATTCTGTCTGCTGGCCCAAGTCAACACTTTCTTTCCCTCAGATTTAGGCACGTAGTATGCATCTGGAGTAGGGCAAGACATAATGATAAACAACCCTCCTCAAACAACCTGAAGATGTGAATAGGAAATAGGAAAAGTATGTACGTTAAACATTGATTCAACCCTCACTCGGGGCTCCGAAGTGAGAATAACTCTCTTACTTTCCTTGTGACAAAAGCTGGAGCAAGCCAAGCGGAAAATGCTTTTAAAAAGTGAAATAAAACAACCCTGTTGGGATCAGTGCTTTCTTTGTTCAAAGAGACAATTCTGAGGAGGGACTATGGGGGAAGTGGGGGGGACTGGAGACATGAAGCTTTATTCACAAATCACCAGTCCTGCGTCAAAAACAATGAGAGTCAAGAATGCAAATGAATTTAGCTCAAAAATCAGGGCTTGGCAATCAATAAAAGGAAGGGCGGCTTGAGTGGGAGTTGATTCCACAGGAGGACAAGAGGAGTAGAAAATGTGGGGGTGGGATGTGGGAAATGAAGAAAAAAGAAGAAGAAGAAGAAAAGACTCCATTGGAAAAGCCAGATTGGAAAACTTGCATGCTTGAGGGAGGGGACAATAGCAAGAAAGCACCGGGTTTTGGCTTCAGCAAAAGAGTTCCACAAGTTTGAGAAGGAGAAAGAATAACAGAATAAGAATAGCAGAATAAGAATAACAGAGTTGGAAGGGAACTTGAGGTCTTCTAGTCCAAGGGTCTGCAAACGGTGGCTCTGGAGCCACATGCGGCTCTTTCGGCCCTCTGCTGCGGCTCCCTGTCGGCTGATCCCACCACTGACTGGCCCCTCCCCCCCTTCCCTCCCCGTCACTCCTCGCCTGGGCTGAGAAGGTAAGGGTGATGGTGTAGGATGGAGACTCACTCCATATTCCAGACCAGGAAGCAACTGGGTGGGAATAAGTGATGTCAGTTGGCCATGCCCACCGTTTCATACCAGTTGTTAAATTATTGGCTCCCAGTGTTTTCTGTGGGAAACGGGTCCAAATGGTTCTTTGAGTGTTTAAGTTTGCAGACCCCTGCTCTAGTCCAATCCCCTGCTTAAGCAAGAGTCTGTAAGATTTCAGACAAACAGTTGGATAACTGTCGACTCTCTTCTTAAAAACGTCCAGTGATGGAGCACCCACAACTTCTGGAGGCAAGTGGTTCCACTGGTTAAGTGTTCTCACTGTTGGAAAATGTCTCCTTAGTTCTAGATTGGTTCTCTTTTTGGTAAGTTTCCATCTGTTACTTTTTGTCCTAATTTCAGGAACTTTGGAGAATAGATTGACACACACACACACACACCGCCTTCTCTGTGATAGCCTCTCAAATATTAGAAGACTGTTATCAAGTCACCTCAGTTCTTGTCTTCGTTAGACTTCAAATACCCAGTTCCAGCAACTGTTCTTTGTCTGTTTTAGCCTCCAGTCCCCTAATCATCTTTGTTGATCTTCTCTGAACCTTTTTCTAGGGTCTCAACATCTTTTTTGTATTGTGGTGACCAAAACTGGATGTAGTATTTGAAGTGTGTGCCAACCCTGAAGCTGACCTGGCCGAGGCCATTTTGAGGTTTCACGGTTGCCACAAAATGGAACGGAGAGATTGGGAGGATGGAATAGAGAGAGTTGGGGTTTTGTAGCCAAAAACAAAATACTTTCTCCTGGGAACCAAGGTCATTTCCACAGATGGTCGGAGAGAGGAAGCAACCAGAAGGCACCTTGATTGGACCATGTGACTGATCGTTTGGGAAAGGAGAAAAACTTTTAATTAGGTGAAGAGAGTTGGTTCAGAATCATTCAGAGTCGGTTTTCATCAGCTTGTGCCATTACGATATGTCAAATAAAACTATTCTTTGAGGAACCTACCTGCCTTTGAGTTCCGTTTGCTAAGGGCGTATTCAGGGGTGGGCTGCTACCGGTTCGCACCAATTCGGGCAAACTGGATGTTAATTTTACATCTGGTTCACCGAACCAGTAGTTGCCATGACTGGCTGGCCCTGCCTACCCTGCCACTCCCCTCCCAGGAGTCTCCACGTGGCCCATTATGGATCCTAGGTAAGTGCAGGGCCTGCGCGGAGGTTCAGGGAGGGGAAAAAACGGGCCTCCTGGAGGCTGGAAGGCTGGAAACTGACCTGTTTCCAGCCTCCAGAACCTGGGGGTAGGGGGGAAATGGGCCTCCCGAAGGCTTGAGGAAAACCTCCGGAGCCCAGGGAGGAGGAAAATGGGCCTCCTGGAGGCTCTGGGAGGCCAGAAAAGAGCCCCCAGACCCCTGGGAAGCCATTTTCACCCTCCTGGAGGCTTGAGGATAGCCTCTGGAGCCTGGGGAGGGTGAAACGGCCCCCATGCCCTGGTGCAGGAAGCCGACTAGGCCACACCCACCATGTCCAAGCCCACCCAGCAACTGGGCAGAGAACTGGTTGCTAAATTGTTTGAAGCCCACCCCTGGGCGTATTACTTGGAACCCTAACAGTATGGCCTTACCCAAGAAGTTAGCATGAAGGAGGAAAAAAAACAGATTGCAGAAAAGGGAGAATTTGAGACATTGTAAAGAGGAAGCAGCAATCAAGAGAGACGTCATCCATTTTAAGACCTTTTTTTTGAGTTGGCATTAATTGAGATGCCAAGCAGCTGCTTGATATTCAGAAGATGCCCTTATCCTTTTGTAGAACAGTCAGAAAGATCTCTGATGTGATAAAGAACTCTTTCCATTCCCTCGACAGAGATTTATTTCATTTATTTATTAAATTCATATGCCTCCTATCATCTCGTCGTCAAGCATCAGTGGCTAATCCAGGTGGATCAGTGATAGAAGGCAGCCGCTTCCTAAAATGAGACTGTTTGCAAGATACAGGTGGTCCTTAACTTACATCAGTTCATTTAGTGACCAAAGTTACAACACTGAAAAAAGTGACATGATTGCTTTTCACACTTTGCAGCATCCTCATGGTCACGTGATCAAAATATAGATGCTTGCCAACTGGTTCACAATCATGAAGGTTGCAATCAGAGGTGGTTTTTAGCCAGTTCTGACAGGTTCCGGAGAACCAGTAATGATAATTTTGAGAACCAGCAAATACCACCTCTGATTGGCCAGCACTGGCAAATATCACCTCTGACTGGCCGACAGCATAGCCACACCCACTAAGCCACACCCACAGAACTGGTAGCAAAAAATTGAATCCCACCAATGGTTGCAATGTCCCAAGTCACGTGATCCCCTTTTATGACCACCTCACTAGCGAAGTCAATTTTGGAAGCCAAGTTTCATTTAACAACTGGGTTACTAACTTATCAACTGCAGTGATTCACTTAACAACCGTGGCAAGGAAAGTGGTAAAATGGGGCAAAACTCAGAGCAAATGTTTCATTTAGTAACAGAAATTTTGGGCTCAAGTGTGGTTGTAAGTTGAGGACTACCTGTACTCATGATATGTATGCAGGCAAGTAGTACATCTCCTAGTTAGGAATACAGGGAGTTCTTGACTTATGACCAAAACTGAGCCCAGAGTTATGGTTGTAAGTCGTTAAGCCACATGGGCTGATTTAATTTTATCACTGGGTTATGATTTTATGATGATTGTTAAGCAAACCACATGGCCATTAAGCAAATCACAGGGTCCTTAAGTGAATTCTGCAATCCAAGCCCATTCACTTTAACATACTTTAAACAAACTTTCAATATAGGTAATTCTGTCTTAGCAACCATTCAGTTTCAGCTGACCTCCTCAGACCTACTTAAGACCCAGATCTGAACTTCTGACAGCTGCCCCCAAAGTCACGTGACTACATTTTGTGCCCTTAGCAACCAGTCTGCATTTAGAGCTGTTTGCAGTGTCCCACAGTCATATGACCATGGTTTATGACATATGTTTTGCTGAAAACCAAGTTTATTTCCGGTTTTCAGGAGGAAAAAAGCCCATTGCAGACGATGGATTCGTTTAAGGACCGCCACATTCATTTAACAGAACTACAGTGAATTCACTTAACACCACAAAAAAGGAGCTGAAGAAGCTTCTTGGATGAGAAATAAAACATCATCAAAGAAAAACCAGAAAGTCCAGTTGCCTCTTGAAAAAAACACCTCTGGGACAACCATGACCTGGATGACTGAGAATCTCCACAGACAAACCACAAAAAACTCTTGTAAAATCAGGCACAATCGCATGGCAATCTGCTTAACCGCTGGCACAACTTACGACCATCATTCCAGGCTCAATTATGGTTGTAAGTCAAAAACCACCTGTAAACTTTCTCAGGTTTATAACATTTTCTACAAAAGGGAAAAATAATCACACTCTGCCGAATATGAAGCTACATGCACTTTCAAATTTAACTCACATCTCACAGCCTTTTGATCAGAATTTTGCCAACATCTTCCCTGGAACACTTAAATAAATCCCATTGTAGTTTTTACACGTGTTCTTGCTACCTGTCCCCTTCTACAAATGGCCTTATTCTAATCATCAGGCAACAAGGCAGTCTTCACACACCCACACAGTATTAAACAATCCTTCTCCCCTTGGCATCTATGAGGGGGAAAGTGTCAGTGTGTGCATCACTGAACAAATGACATGAATAATAATGTACCTGCGTCATGATGCATAATGATATAGGTACTTAATGTGTAGGATTTGCACTAAAACATAATGATTCATGCCACCTGATTTGGATATCACCAGGTCTTATCAGGCACCTATATCCACTTCATAAGCCAATCCCATCTATATTTTAAATTCCCCGGTTACACTATTTATGCCTGGAGTATCATCGTATTTCAATATTTTCAAAGCATTTATGACTTCTTTCTCATCATTTTTCTTGGATATTCACATTTGTGTCATGTTTTTTTTCCTAGTTTCATTCTCTGAGATAGTACTGTAACTCTCCCACAAAGCTCTAAAATACTTCTTCAAGCATTTCCCTCATTTTAGATGCATACTAAATCATTCCATAAATGATTAATTGCATTTACACTTGTAGGGGTTTTCTTATTTAGACCTGTTTGTTTACCTCTAAAACAATGTCCTGCACTTTCTCTGCCTCTTTCAATCTCCTCCTTAATGCATTCATTGAAACTACAGCAGTAGTCTTCGACTTATGACAATTGGGATCAGAATTTCAGTTGCTAAGGAAGGCTGCTGTTGAGTCCCTCTTCATTTTCTTGCTTTCTTGCTAAAGTTACTGCAGTTGTTGTGAACTGGGTTAGAGCCTCCACAACTTCTGGGGGCAAGTTGTTCTATTGATTAATTGTTCTAACTGTCAGGAAATTTCTCCTTAGTTCTAGGTTGCTTCTCTCCTTGATTAGTTTCTACCCGTTGTTTCTTGTCCTGCCCTCAGGTGCTTTGGAGAATAGCTTGACTCCCTCTTCTTTGTGGCAGCCCCTGAGATACTG
>JANHFR010003530.1:52154-64060 GCA_032468015.1 Mimophis mahfalensis
TGACTGGAAGAGGAATTCTGGGAGTTGAAGTCCACAAGTCATAAAAGAGCCAAGTTTGCCTACCCCTGGTCTAGGCCTAAGCTGGGATGAAATGATGCCTTTTGAAAGTTTAGGGAGGCAGCTGGCTGCAGGATGACTATACTCAGGCAAAGTCGGATAATCAGCTAGTGCTATATAAAATAAGTCTGAGTTTATATTTACATGATGAATTAATGTGGGATTGGATTGTACTCAGATTTATCTCAAAAAATAGGTAAAAGAATATTAAAGAACTCAGTGAATTGAATTGAAAACATTCCAAATTTATAAGTTCTATAATGTTTCAAAGTTAGATTTGAAGAAGCCATGAGTTAAGTTTTTATCCCAGCCTCAAAACAAAACACAACGTTTGTTCTATGCTTCAAACAAAATGGCCTGCTTTAGGAAACAGTTTTTCAAGTTCTCAGGAATCTCAAAGTCCCATGATTGACGTATTCTTTTGCAAAACAATATTTGGCTTAGTTTTTTTGTTTTTGCCTCCGGGATAAAGTAGGGACTGATTTCCAACTGTATCATCAGGAACTAGGTGAGAAAGAAGCAGTTATCTAGTTATATATTCGGATAGATGTATAGTTGCTGCTGGATTTCAGCCACTAAAACATCCGGCTCAGACTGGATGCTGTGTCTGTATGCAAATGCACGGAGAGAAAACACTTAGTTTGGGAATTGCTCCAAAAAAGCAGGAAAAGCCTGAGAAGCAATTGTACCTCCAACAAATACAGCTGTCTTTACATTATAAAACACTAATATTTGAGGGATTTTTTTTTTATCTACTTCTTAATTTATTGTTAATTAATTTTTAATTTTTTAATAGTATAGAACATTTGCTGCATTTTTATAAGCAAGTGGGAAGATCAATTGTTGTGGCTAGGCAGCAGTCAGCAGAGCTGGCAACTGCTGCTAACTCTGAAGAGGCTGGGGAGGAACCCGGGCTGAGCTTGGACTTGGAAGGAGGCTCTATGCCTGAGTCAGAGTTGGAGGCAGGGCCATCTGTTTGAGACCAGCAGCATTCAGAGTGATGGCTCTGAGGCAGAACTGATGGAATCAAGAAGTGCGCACTTGCGCAGAGCCCATAGGAGGCAAGAACAAATCATGACCAGGGGCTGACGTAAGAACAAGGCAACAGATGACTGGTGATTGGCCAACTCCCTTAAGGCTTAAAGAGGAGGAAAAAGGGAGTGGTCTTTGCGGAGAACAACTTGTTTGAATTTGTACAAAGTGCTTTTGCGAGAACCTGTTCCTGGTATTGTGTCGGCTGCCAAGTTTTCCTGGAGTTTATCTGCTTGTCGTTATCTGCTTGGCAGTATTCCAGTTTTAATTCAGGTCTGTGTTTAAAGATGTTAAGAGAAGAGACATTTCTTGTTATGCTAAATAAAAGGGTTATTTTGCTTTAAAGAACCGGCTTTGGGCATCCTGAGTTGACCTGGGTCAGAACATCCATATTGAATTATACAACTAGAGCACTACCAGGCTGTGTGGCCTATTCAGACCCGGGCCCTGTAAGTGGAGGGCCAGCACACACATGCATGCACACAGCTTAACTTGCGCAAGTCGAGGTGCGCATGCGCAACGGCCCACCACTTGCAGGGCCCGGTTTCCCTCTTGTCCCCCTGCCAGGCTGCCAAGTCACAAAGGTTGGAGATTGCTGATCTAGAGTGATTTTGCTGCTTTGACATAGGTAGCTAAAAGATTGTAAGTAAGAACTGGGATATGGACTGCTAAGCTTACGGCAGTCCTTCTGTGCACTGCACTCAAGGGTTTTCATCCAAAATTATGCACTGTGCTTTTAGCTAAGAATTTTAACAGGTCATGAGATGAAATTGTTTAATAGGGGACTTCCCTTGCTATAATACAATTATAGTTGCTGTTTATACCTCTGCATCATGTTTCCTTTTACAGCATTAGCCATGCAAAGACTGCTGTCTGCTATGATAATTACACTGGCATTGCAGACAGGGTTTTCCAGTGGTTAACTGTAAAATGCAAATGTCATATTGATGAACTTTTGGATGCATACAGTATACCCTACTAGTTGATGTTGAGTTTGCTTGCTCTATGCTTAATACAAAAACACTCTAGCTTTAATTGTTTGCTGAAAATCACCACTAAATGTTCATTCTCATTGTGCATTAAGAGTGAGAAGGTTCATTTCAGTAGTTAATGAAGTATATTTTTTGCTCTTATTTCTTGGCTTATTTTTAAATTAATGGTCCTGAGATCTTTGTTGGCCTTCAGGAGCCATTAAATCTTGCTTATGCCGTTGCCTTCATTATTTGTTTATGTTTATATTGTTTACAAATAATCACCCCCTTGACCACATTTTCTCTTGTCTAAATAGCAGCATAGCATATAACACCACCCTATTTTTATAGTTACAGGGTAAAAAAATTATTTATTCCAACTTATTATTTATTTATTATTTCAACTAATCCCTGTGGATAGAAGAGAAATTAGTTTCATTCTGAATTCTGCTTGATCAGATTACCAACAACTACACAAAAATGTTTTTCCATATTTTCTGCATATAGCTAATTAATAATTACTTTATTAACAATTTGGTTAAGATTTCCAGGTGATGTTATTGCATTGTGTATAGTTAGTAATTCTTTTAAAGATTTTGTTTTGTTATCAGTATTATATACAGGCAAATAATTTATGCTTACGTTCAGGTTTTTTTTAATATATTTTCTTTCACAGAGAGAAAAATGAACAAACAGAATTTGACTTTAATACAGATAAGTATGATATTAGAATTCCTGCAGATTTGGATGAGGTAACAGGAAAAAGAGGCTATAAAAAACAAGAGAGACAAGACCAGATTGTTCCTGAAAGTGATTATTCATTACGAGTACGTATATTCATATTTTAAACTATAACTTGCAGTGCAATATTCCACAATATATTTGTTACTTCTTGGTAATTGGCTGTATAAAATATCTGGCTTTTAGGTGGAATCCAACTGACCTTCTTTTAACAAAAGGATTCTTTCAAGAAAGAAATAAAAAAAACATGAGATAAAAACTTTGCACAATGTGTCTAATCTTTTTTTTTATCCAAAGCAAAATAACTAATTATTCTGTTTCATAATTGTTGCTAATAAAATAACTAAAATGCAATATGAACAGATAAAACATAAAAACTGATGTAAGTAATATAATAAGACTTATGGTGGTGCAGTAGTTAGAATGTAGCTTTGTAGACTAATTCTACTGACTGCCAGCGGTTCAGTCTTCACCAGCTCCAGATGGACTCAGTATTCCATCTTTCTGAGGTCGGTAAAATGAGGACCCAGATTGTTGGGAGTATGCTGACTGTAAATTGCTTAGAGGGAGCTGTAAAGCAATATATAAATCATAAGTGCTATTGCTGTAGTAACCCACCATTATTCCAAGATGGCTTTCTGCTTCTGGTGGTTTGTAGAAATGACAATTTGATTTTAGTGCCTTCCGTATTAGCAGAGTATCTGTCATGAGGCACACATAACTTTGCATTTAATCATTTGTGTAACATAGATATGTGATTTATAAACATGCAAAAATCTAGGCAGAATTTCAGTTTATTTATTATTAAAACTTCTAGGCCGCCCAACTTCTAAAGGACTCTTGGGAAGCTTACAACGTTTAAAATTGTACAAAAACATTGATATTAAAACATTTAAACCCTCCGCCCTGCCATCTTGGGTGGAATCATTGGCCCCAAGCCTATTGGCATAGCCAGGTCTTGACAGCTTGGTGGAAGGCCAACAGGTCGGGAATCCCCGGGGGCAGCTGGTTCCAGATCTCGGCGCAGCCATAGAGAAGGCTCTCCCCCGAGGGCCCACCAGCCGACATTGTTTAGCTGACGGGACCTGTAGGAGGCCAACTCTGGGGGATCTAACAGGGCCCTGGGAGGCATACGGCGGTAGAAGGCGGTCTTGAAAGTAACCCGGTCCTAAGCCATGTAGGGCTTTAAACTTCATAACCAGCACCTTGAATTGCACCCAAAAGTCCACTGGGAGCCAGTGCACCTCGCGCAGGAGTGGTATTATATGGGTGTACCGAAGTACGTCCATAATCACTCGCGCCGCTCCAAATGTTTTTCAAGGGCATCCCCATGTAATTTCAGCTGCATGTTTTGTGAGCTTTATAATTCTGAATGGGTCATTGTAAATTCCTCTGATTTTTTTTGAGATTTCAGTACTTGAGGAAAATATAACGATATACTTTCCTTTGCTTTCCAGGCTTATTGCAGCATTTTATATTTAAAGCCAAGGATGCAGATCATTATAAGAGGACAAAAAGTACAAACGCAGTTGGTTTCCAAAAGTCTTGCCTATATAGAACGTGATGTTTACAAGCCAAAATTTTTGGCTGTATCCTTTATGACTATGGGCTATTGCATGTTGACTACAAAAAGATAATCTCAGTCTATCTCTCTGTCCACTCTCAGGACATATGATATCATTTCTGGAATGAATTCGGTCAGCAATTTACTCTGTATGATTATATTGATTTTGTTCAAGCATGTATTGAAATACCCACAGTATTCTGAATTCTTTATGTGGAATTTTAAGCACTAGAATTAAAAATTTAATCACATAGCTTTAGTGCCACAATCATGTTATTCTTTAAGAATTGGTATAATACGTAGCCCAATAATTTAAATCCCAGCAATCTTTGAACATGCACAAATAATTCGATAAGAAAAGATCTTTACAAGTTCTGGATATAAGTAAGCAATTTCCAAATGAGGAATTGGAGAATTGAGTTTGTTAATTATACTATAGTATAATTATAGTGGTCAGAGAAAGGCAAATGGCTGAGTAGCAGTTTGTTATTCTTTTCTGAGCAAGTAATTAAGGTGAACTGAATAGTGTAGATAATGAAGTGGCTATATAGCTGGATCCAAAAATTGTATTCATATTGGACGTTGGTATAGTCATATACCACAAGATTCAATGCTAGGCCTACTCGAGTAATTGGACTTGGATCAAGAGCTAGTCATCATTTGGGCGGGATAACTAGTGGGATAAATAAAATTTAAAATTAAATTAAATTAAAAATGGCCTTAATAATGCAGAGAAACTAGAAGTAACAAGTGTAAAAGAGGCAAGTGCAAAGTTCTTAAATTCATAAAAATAAAATATGCAGATATACAATGGGATAACTAGGTAGGTAATAGACATTGTAAAAAATATCTTTAAATGGTAGTAGGTTGCAGTCTGAATAAGAGCAATATGGTTTGGGTACCAGATCAAAAATCAGGAGAGAGAAAGTTCTAGTCCCGTTATGGCAAACCTATGGCATGCATGCCCAAGGTGGCACGCAGAGCCATGTCGCCCGGCATGTGAGCTATCCCCTCTCCTCACCCCCACACGCCTGCGCATGTTGTCCCAAGCCCCAAAACGCTGAAAAAACCTCAAAAAGTTTGCAGGTTTTTTGGCGTTTGGGGGGCTTGGGAGGGCGTGTGCACACGCAGGGGCGGGTGGAGGGGATGCGCGCTCTCCCAAGCCCAAATGAGGAAGTGGGCAGTATGCATGCATGCACCTAAACAGGAAGTGGCACGTGGGTGGCCATGCCCACTTTGCCCCTCCCATTTTTGGCACTCGGTGCTAAGAAGGTTTGCCATCACTGTTCTAGTCCTTCTTTAAACAAGTGGCTCATTCTCCTAACTCATCTTGCAGGTATTCCATTTACCCCTACCATGAACCAGGAGAAATGTTATGGCCAAATTAATCACTTCTAGGATTCTATTCAAAAAGCAGAACTTAAGTTTATGTGTATTTACAACTAAAACAATGGCTTCAATGTCCTAGAATTCATTTGGCTAAATTTTAAGCATCTTCTTATTCTGGACCCCTCGATCTCCTACATAACTAGCAAACGTAGCAAATCAGAAGCCTAAAAATACTAGAATGTGCTATTGTATAAAATCCTTTTATATATAATTCTAATTTCAAGGTTCTTAAAGCTGCCAAATTAAATAAGCCCTTTTCATTTACAATGTTTTGTATTAAGAGGAATTTTAAAGGATTTTTTTTTCCAAAAAATAGACTGCTTGCAAACTGATGAAGTTTAATTTTATAAAACATTTTACACTGACTTGATCATTTTCACCTAAGAAAAGTTAGATTCACATGTTTTTCTTAACACGCACAAATAAGCCCAAAACAGTGCGAATTACTTTTGGATTCAACTGCCGAAATAAAGATCATTATGGGATGATGATGTACCATAGAAACAGGTTAATCAAAGCATATGAAAGAGTTGGTTATCAGCTAAAGGTGAGACAGATGCATCTAAAATGATTTTGTATGTATATTTTTCAAAATGTCAATATTAGATGATTCTGAGAAGAGAGTTGATGTAAAATACAGGTAGTCCTCGGCTTACAACAGTTCCCTTAGTGAACATTTGAAGTTGCAACAGCACTGAAAAAAGTAACATGATCATTTTTCACACTTACGACCTTTGCAGCATCCCCATGGTCTTGTGATTTGCATTCGGCTGCTGGACAACTGGTCCATATGAATGATGGTTGCACTGTCCTGGGGTCATGTGATCCGTTTGTGCAACCTGATAAGCAAATATATATATAAGTTTAATAAATAAATAAATAAAGTCAACGGGAAAAGCAGATGATTGTAACTGTTACAGCTTAACAACTGCAGTGATTCATTTCACAAATGTGGCAAGAAAAGACATAAAATGGGGGAAAACTCAACCCATTTTTTTCACTTAGCAACATGCATTTTGGGCTCAATTCTAGTCGTCAGTCAAGGGCTACCTATGGTAGTTTTAAAATTTCCTTCCATAACTTGATGGTCCCTGCTTTGGTTGTGTCAGTTCTTGGATTGGGAGTCCCTGCTCGGTGCCAGTCATACCGTAGTCCAGTGATGGCTAATCTTTTCGGCACTGAGTGCCCAAAGCATGCGCACGCGCATCCCCAAAATGCGATATGTGCGTGTCCCCTGCACGTATGTGTGTCCCCACGTATGTGTGTGCATCCCCCATAAATGCTCCCCCCACACACATGCGTGCGTGTCCCCCACATGTGCCTTACCCCTGCATGCATCCCGCCCCCACACATGCACAGTAGAGACCCAGAGACCAGCTGGCTGGCAGGAGCACATGCGTGCATGCACAGCAGAGCTGAGCTGGGGCAACAGCTCTCATGCCCAAAGAGTGGGCTCTGCGTGCCACGGGTTCGCCATCACAGCCCTAGTCACTTCTTAACTATTGCAGAACATCTATCTCTTCATAATGCAGTAAGCAGGTATTTAGGGGTGCGCTTTGGTGGGTGATCCAATATCTCTGTATCGCAAGCTGTGATGGTGTCCTCTTAGCTTCTCCTTTACTTCAAGAAGCTTATTACTTGTAATGACCCATATCTGTGATGGCGAACCTATGGTACACATGCCCAAAGTGGCACATGGAGCCATGTCAGCTGACACGTGAGCTGTCGCCCAGCTCAGCTCCACTGTGCATGTGTGTGTGATGACCCTGTGCATGCGGGCACTATCCCCCTTTCCCCCCGCATGCGGGCCGATCCCCAGAGCCGAAAAACAGCTGATTGGCGCTTCCACGCCAATCAGCTAAGTTTCAGACACCAAACCGGTAGCTGAATTTAACAAACAGTTCAGACGAATGGGTAGCTAAATTTAACAAACGGATGGGCATTTGACACTCAGCTGATTGGTGCAGAATTGGGTGCTTTTTGGCTCTGGGGATCGGGTGCATATGCGCAGGGGGAGAGGGGTTAGCGTGCAGATGCGTAGGGTGGGGGAGCATGAGGGGTCAAATGCGCATACACGGAGAGGGGCACACATTGCTTTATGGGTACAGGCACACAAGAGCGTGCGCACGCACTTACTTTTGTCACGTGACCAGAAAAGGGTTTGCCATCACTCACCTATATTGCATGGGACTAGATTATTTACAAGCTCATCTCTACTAAGGGCATCTGCCCATCCTAGTCAGTCTAATAGGCTGAGTTCAGCTCTGGGTCTTTTTCTTGAAATACCACCTTTTAATAGTGCCCCAAAGGTGACCCTTTTCTGTGGCAGCATCTGCCCTTTGGAATGTTACCTTTTCCATCCCAGTGTTTGGATGCCCCAACCCATTATAAATGTAAATATTTCCCAAGATACTGCAGCTGGGATGAGTAAATGTCCACAGTGGGGGTGCATGGATGTGAACCTGATCTCTTATTATTGATACTTGTTTTTGACTGTGGTTTTTATCTTGTAAGCTACCATTGTTGCATTGTTCGAATTAAATAAATCTATATATATAAAGCAGAGTGTGGCGGGCAGGTGTTGTGTGTGTGTATCTCCTTGTATACACATTTAATGGCTGGACCAATGTCAGCCAAACTTGCCGCAGAGGAAGTTTAGCCACGTGTGACAAGCACTGGGGGGGGGGGGTGCCCAGAATTGCTGTCTAGGGGTTCTTTGCCCCCTAAAAATCCTGCCGAAGTGCTGACCCCCAGGACTTCTCTCACGCCTGGCTTAAGCTCTTTCCTTAAGGACCCCACAAGGTGCCAGAGAGCAGTGTCAGGATGTCTCTAGGCCGGGATGAGGTGAGGCCAGCACATTCATATACATGAGGTCAGGGCCGAGCAGGGAAGGAGCAGATCTAGGCCGGGATGATACATGAGGTGAGGGCTAAGTAGGGAAGGAGGAGGGCTAGGCTAGGATGATATGGCCTAGGGCTAGGCTGGGATGATAGATGAGGTGAGGGCCGAGCAGGGAAGGAAGAGGTCTAGGCCAGGATAATTAGGTCTAGGCCAGGATAATTAGGTCTAGGCCAGGATGAGGTGAGGCCTTTTCAAACCTTAGGGAGGCAGCTGGCTCCAGGATGACTATACCTAGGCAAAGCCAGGTAATCAGCTAGTAGATAAATAAACAAGCTTTTACAAAGAGCAGGCAATATGGTGCTGTTTCAGATATTTTGTACTTTTACCTTCTGTCAGCGTGGCCAGTAGCAAAAAATTGTGCCAGTTGGAGGAACCCGGTTGCCTGCCCTACATGATTAGTGTATTTTACAAAACATACCTTTTAATAGAATATTTTCAGTATGTGGAAAGGTAATTTTCTGTTTTTCATTTATTTTTCTGTATTGGAAATTATTCTGTCTTGCTTAAGTTTATCCTAACCAAGGAAAACAAGATAGCTATCAGTACAAAAATACTGGCTGATCTTAATGTATGTGTACTTTTGCATGCATCTCTCTTTAAATAATTTGTAAGTAGTTTTAGTATAATAGGAAAAACAGTCCATTTTTTCACATTATTTTGAAAATTGAGCTAAAAAAATATAAGAACAGAATTATGCAAGATCAATGGGTTGCCATGAATAATCTTATTAGTATAACATAGCACACAGATGGCAAATTCTGTATCCTGGAACATGAACACCGGGGCTTGTGATGTTTGTTTGAATTCTATAGATGGTGCTTAATTATGTTTTATCTCATACATTGATAATTTAAATTGACTATTTTAAAGAGACTAGGTGTTCTTTACTAGTTACAGAGTATTTCTGGTAACTCATTCTCTTAGAAATTAATTTTAGATTTAGTAAATGGTTAGAAAATGAAAAATCAAAACATTTCTAGTATCTGATATGTATTTAAATATACAAATTAAATATTCTATGGTCTGTCAAGAATTATGTCATTGTTCCTTTTGCTTCTTTCCATTCCAGCCACATTCAGAAAATCTTGGTGCTCTCCCAAGTTTTCTGAGGTTAAAATTGATAAATTACATGTGCCAATTGAATACTTTGGTACTATTTCACATTGTGGTGGCATCTATTCAAGAACACCTTTCAATATCACTGTTTTAATTGAGCCTATATAGGCCCAAGATGTAGCTAGATGTATGAGGTTTTATTGAAAATCATCTTGAGAGACAGGTTCTCTTGAATAAAATACAAACATCATAGAAAAATTATCTGAGGTCAAAATATTTGCCTTGTTTTATTTAAATTTCATTTCATTTCAGGCAAAGCAATTTCTTTATCATATTGTGTAAACAGGTGTAGATAACATAGAATGCATTACCAAATCACCAATAATCTAATAATCTTTGAAGAATAATACAGAAAGAATGATTTTATTTATTTGTATGTTTGTGTATATATGTATTGTCTGCTCAACTCCACGGACTCAATACAACACACAGGAAAGAAAGGAAAACACATTTTTTCTGGAAAGAAGACTGAGATTAGAGATTAATAATATAACCTTTGTAAAATAGGACTGGTTTCATTCAATAATTTATACTTCCCTGATTTTTAGTAGTAGTATCCAAAAATACTTACATGTTTTGTTTCAAAATACATTTCCAGAATCTCAGGCCTTCAGTTTTATTATCCATTGTTCAAGATGTCTATTGTGTTGAAATAGATTACCCTTATCAAAAACATTTATTTAATTTTTCTCCAAACAAATTGTGCTTGGTGGTCAGAGGGTATTTGATTCTTCGAATTCTTGCCATTCTTTCCTAAAAACGGTTGTCTGGTTCCCATAGTTTATGGTTTTACAACATGCATTGATGGTTTTATGACATCTAGGTTTTGACCTTCTATTTATGGTTTTATGGTTCCCAGGTTTTATGCCTTCTATAGAAAGGATTTGTGAAATCCTATGCGCAGAGAATACTTTTTCTCTTTTTCTCTCAGTGGGATGGATTGGCCCTGCTATAAATATTTGGTATACCATTCACTTGAATATATTAAGTTATTAAATTATTTAATACATTCGGCTGTTTCTCAGATCCTACAAAGAAAGATCAGACTGGTGAAAAATGCTTCTCTATAAATGCAACCTTTAATTATAGAATAAAACAACAGCTGAACAAGCCTAAAATGTGCATAAGCACCCATTACATTTTAACCTGAAAGCTGTAGAAGCTGCAATATACTCAACCAGCCAGTAAGTTGTAATATAAGTAGCAAGCCGTATTTGCCCAAAAGGAAAGAAACCATGTTTTGGGAGGTAGCCCGGTTGTTTTCTTTGTTTGCAGCTGTCTGTCCCCAACCTGGACTTAGCAACATGACTATATAGCAGGATTGCTCCCTTTAGAAGCATACCCAAAGGACAGTTTAGCTACATTACTGACTTCAAAGGGATCCTACGGTTTTAGACTTAAAATCTCTCTATATAAAACAGAAGTGTGGTGAGGCGTGTATGTATGTATGTGCTCTATACACTCCTACATGGAGCAACCAGTCTTGCCCAAACTTGGCACATACATACCTTGGCATTGCGAGATCAGAACTGGGGGGTCACAAAAGCCTTTGAGGGGTCTTTCCCCCCCAAAAAAGGGGGCCGAAATGGACATTTCACTGCCCCAGGGACATTTCATGCCCAAGCTCTATTGCACATGTGCAGAGGGTTACCAGGCAAGGCGTGCAGATTGGAGGATCTCCAGCCAATAGAGACAAGGCATGCAAATTGGGCAAAGAATGCTGGGATTTGTAGGCTGCACCCATTGTAATAAACACCCGGGCAAAGCTGGGTTATCAGCTAGTACTTTTATAAAAACAAATACATAGGTGGATTCCTAATGGCATATTTCCCTCTGTGGAGTTACTATTTTTGATTTAGACAGCTGTTATAAACATCTTTTAATGGATTCAAATTAAAAAAGCCAAAAGGAGGACTTAAAATAAACAGAATTTATTTTGGACAAATTAAAGACTGGGCCACCCATTCCAACGACGCAAGAAGCATGTAAGAATGGCCATACCTTGCAGAACTTGAATTCTCCTTTTATACATCCCCATGTATCCCCATGTATCCCCATGAATTGAGGCCTTTGAACTCTGGTGCTGGAGAAGACTCCTGCGAGTCCCTTGGACTGCAAGGCGAACAAACCGGTCA
>JANHFR010003532.1:7969-18412 GCA_032468015.1 Mimophis mahfalensis
AATTCGTGTACATTTTGTACGAGTCTCCCATTGCATATCTTAAAAGGGAGAACTTAAATTATTTGTTTACACTACTTCAAGTTGTATTAAATAAGGCATGCTATCTAATAAAATATTACAAGATAAATTATTAGTCAAAATAACTTGGAATGAATTAAGTAAAAACAGGTTAACACATTATGCTTTGTAAAGCAATAGAGATAATGTTTCATTAATGTGATATAGAGCAGACCTAAAATAAATTCAAAGAGAAGACTATTTTGTGCCTAATAAAACCGTCAGTACTTTAGAAACTCAAATTTGTTTAGAACACCTGTATTCCTAAGGCAGTGTTGTGGTACCTTGCTAGAGTACACAATTTGCATACACAAAGTCCAGACCCTGCAGATGTTTCTGCTTAGTGTAGACAATTTAGACAATACTGAAAAAGAAGGTCCTTTTCTCTGACTTGATATAAGAGAATTTCAAGTTAAACTCAATTTAAACATTGCAAAGATTTGTTAAAATGTGTCTTTTAGTCCCACAATTAACATGTGTTGCTAAAAACACATTGTAAGCCGCCCTGAATCTTCGGAGAAGGGCGGGATATAAATGGGATTAAAAATAAAATATAAATAAATAAATATTCTGAAAAATCGCTGTTCAATATGCATTTGTACGTGACCTAAGTGTTTCTAAAGAAAAAGGCTAACCTACTGCCAAAATGCAATAGAGGATCCTTTTTAAAACAGGCATTTATGAAAAAAGAATAGCTTTCCAAGTGCTATAAATCATGTAGTTATATAAATTCACAAGTTGAAGCTTCTAATCATGTGAAGTTGGGTGTGATATTTTAAACTAGTTAACCACTATGCACTTATACTTCTGATTATTATAATCTTGTGAGGTGAAATATCTAACATCAAAATTTCTTCAGTTAATTCACTGATTTGGACATAATTATTTAGAATTTCAGCCTGTTAAAAAACAAGCAAATTTGACACCTGGACTGCTACCAATGATAGCGGCTAACAAGCAAAATTGGCTTGTTTTGTCTTAAGGTCTGAATCAGAACTTTTGATTCTCCTTGCAAATCAGAATCATAAGCCAATGTGTGTTTTACTAAGCCAAAATATAACTCACTGCATCATCCAATCCCGACCAGTTCTGTTGTATAAATAAAGCATAGGTCGAAGAGAATGTACAAAGTATGTATTAAGCCTCTTTGCATGATGTCAGGAGAACAGAGGTATTTAGCCTCAAAGTAGTTCTCCTTGGGGCCACGCTGAATTCCTGCTTACTTCCAGTGTGTGTCATGAGAACAAGGCCAGTGTTTCCCGAATTGTTACAGCGGTTACAATTTTATATCCCTATTTTGATAAAAGAATATCATAAGAACAATTAATTTTAAGTATTCATTTCTTGAATAAATTCCAAATGTTTAGATATTTTGGAAAGTTTTCATTGCTTTTTTATAGTCTATAATGACATAACACTTTGAAAAAGGTTTCTCATTTAAAAGCAAGGCAGAAGAAACAAACAGTGCTTATGAAGTTTGGTAAGCATCCTGGACTGAGTTATTGCTTAAGAATCACTGACACAGCACAGGAATTTTAATACTGTTATAGATTGGAGAATCTATACTGGGTAAGTGCATGTATTTGAAAGCATTTCCATTTATTTTAATGCAACATCTAATAAACTGCCCAACATGAAACGATTAAACACCAGGTTTTGTCTATTCATTCCTTTCATTTGTGCCTAAATCCATGCAATATTTAACCATTACATTATTTTGTTTTAATGTAGGGGGTCTTTTGTTTAATCTGAGAAATATATTGAGTTGACTAAAGTGCTTCAACCTTGCTGCATATTTCTGGTAATATGTTGTCTTGGAAACACAGCTCCTACCTACTCTCACTTCATCCGAGAATTTACATGATTTGATACTTGCGTTGATAATTCTAGGTATGCAATGACAAATAAGATCTGTTATGTTCCAAGCCAGCAACGTTTAGTTAGCTACATTTGAATAATCTATATTTGAATAATTAATCTCACCATATAATTCTCCATCCCATATTTGCCTTGGAAAATCATGTTTTCCTTTTTACTTTGGCCATTCCTGTGGATTCTGAAATAGGACTGCCACAATTTCCCCCACAGGTGAATCTGTAATCAGAAATAGGTATCCTACAAATATGCCTAATTTCTCAGTGTCTTGATAGTGTCAGGAGCCTGTCCTGCTGTCAGGTTGCTTTTCAGCTTTTGGTTGATAACAGCAAAATACGTCTTCTAGTAGTGGGTGATTAACTGATACAATGAAACAGAGTGTTTACTCATCTCAATACTGGTGATGACCTCTGAAATACTCATTGTATAAATAACTTTAAAATCCAGTTAAATATAAAGAGTTTGCTTTTATTTCCTTTTTTCATTTTGAGGGTCTTAATTTGGTAGAGGAATTCGGCTCATCTTTTCTTCAGCTAATTTTAAATAGTGAAAGAGCATTTTTTTTTTCTCTTAACAGACATTTTGTGAGACAATCAATTTTGGAATATGTATGGCGGCATAATTTTTAGGCTTCTTTTTTTCTTTCTCAGAAGCTATGCTAACTTCCAAATCCAATCACTGAGACTTCACAACAGTGCCCTCTTCTCTGCTGCCAGTGTCTAAAGAATGTAATGGCATAATTGAAGTCCAAGACAAGGAAAGGATAGAAAACTTCTGAAAAGATAGAAAGCTCAGAACAAGTAGAAGGATCACAATGTGATTGTGAATGGTAGTACAGGTAGTGCCTGACTTACAATCATTGATTCAGTGACCGTTCAAAGTTACAGAGGTCCTGAATGAAGTGACTTAGAATTGCTCCCCAAACTTATTGCTGTTCCAACACCCCTTTTTATGCTGGGCTGCAGCTCAAGTGCTTCTTGTGGTTCCCAAATCCTAACGTGCCAAGAGGTCCCTTTCAGCTCCCTGAGATCTGGCCGCTTTGCACCATACTGCTTGGGCTTCCTGGGACGTAACAGCTTTGTGCTGTACTGGTGGGCAACTGAGACTTCCAATGCAAGCTCCTGCATTGCAACTCAGAACTTTTGTGCGGTCTTAGAGCCGTGGCATATCATGAAGTCCTTGAATTATAGCATATTCTTTTCCTGGCCTTTCTTAGCTTTGCACAAATGCATGTACACGCCTCTTTCCCTAGCCTCCCTGAGCTCACACCACCTTGCAGCACCCCCCAGAAATCAGGCACCAAATCTCCCAGGGCCTTCTCCATTCCCCACAGCACATTTGCATTTCTTACCTGGGACTCCCTCCACTTCTCATTTGATGACCCATATGTCTGGAGTTAGAGTGGCAGCCAGGATTGCTATTAATAAGTGATGTGATATCACACTTTACAACCACATCACGTAGTAGTGAAAATTCCGATTCCAGTTGTGCTAGTAAACCAAGAACTACCTGTTGCCTTGATAGATGAAATTTATATAGTTCTGTAAAGATAGAACCATTTCCCCTGAATTAAAAATACATATTGCTCACTCTCCCATCAGCTAGCAGGTCAAAGCAATAGGCTTATAAACCTAATAAGCAATCCATTGTGTGTGTCATACGGCCAGTCTTAGCCAACATAAAAGCTGCTGCATGATTAAGTTTTAAGAGAAAGTATGGCACAAAGTCAAAGGCAATATTTATAACAGATGTCACAAAGATGCTTTTTCAAAAGGGAACTGGACTTTGTTTTTCCTTGAAGACGTTCCGCTTCTCATCCAGGAAGCGAATGACTGAGAATCTTCATAGACAGTTATAGAGAGCTGTGGCAACTGTATTGGCTTCTTCATAGTACCGCATAGTACATATTTCATAGTACGGTCTGTTAATGCACCCATGCTAGTTCAGCACAGATGAAATCCACGGAGTGTAGTGGCAGGAAAACATCCCATTCAGTATACTGCTTCACTGACATATATAGTAGTATGCTCTGTTCTGTATCATGTCATGGCACATAATAAAATCACCAAAGCAGGGCAGTAGGAGTTTTTGCACACAGAGATTTAAATCCTTTTATGCTACTTCATTGTACAACTTCTCATATTTGTCATTTTACCTACACGATGTAAACAGATAGGCTCCATCAGGAGGATAGAAACCTTTTGAAAACCAGGAGCTCACCAACTAGAAGAAACAAAGAACAATTGCCCTTGCACAGTGGTAACTCCTATTAGCTCATTATACAAGTTTAGTGATCATGAAAGAAGTACCAATTCATCTTTGCATAACTGGCCAAGAACAATTATGACAGAATTAAAAGACAGGAAGCTGGCAAAAGTCAAGCGTTTAATATGGGGAAACTCCCTATATATTGACCCAAGTGGAAGAATGTCACTGAGCTTTTACTGTCCTTTGATCATCACTGAAAAACCCCACAATTTAATAACAGGAGTATTCTTACACCTGTTAATTAAGATGTCCTGTCCTATGCAACAGAAGAGGACTTTAGTGCAGAAAAAAATTATGCCACTTAGGTGAATCAACCACACAAACTCTCTGAAGGAATGATGTCCAGTCAACCAATCAGATTTTTATGGGCTAACCCATTTCCAGTAAAATTTAACACAATTCCATCTCTATGTTCTCTGACCAGACCAGCGGATATGAATTCAGAGTCTTGATAACAGAAAAGTTCATCAGAGTTAAATTTAAGCCATCTAAAACCGAATAGATTTTACTTAATGGTATTAGAGATAGAAAATAAAAGCAGTATGTTCTTTGGCGTACATTTCTGACAGGGACTAGCAAATGAGTTATGGTGCCCTATAGTTTGATGTTTCTATGCCATTCACTTATTACAATTAACTTTCATGGAAAAAGCCCCCTTGGAGAGACAGATAATGCTCTGGTTACTACTGCTGGTCATACTGTACAATGGACTTTGTGATTTACATTAAAAAAAAGATTTGAGGAAAGTTTTGTTATTTGCACTTTTTGGAATATACCGTAAATAGTTACATTCAGGATTTAAATACTGTATGTGAACTAGAGATCAATATATTTACTTATAAGGACAGGATTAAGAGTGATTTTGCTTTGGTGCTCTTTTACACCTTAGCCCAGGGGTAGGGAACCTATGGCTCGGGAGCCAGATGTGGCTCTTTTGAGGGCTGCATCTGGCTCACGGGAGGACGGGCAGGCCGAGAAAGCGCCACTGCCACCACTACAAAAGCACCGCCGCCGCTGTCGCCGTGAAAGCACCATATTGTATGGCTCTCACGGACTTACATTTTAAAATATGGCTCTCTTCATGGCTCTCTGAGAGAAAAAAGGTTCCCGACCCCTGCCTTAGCCCTTATGCAGTGATTGTCTCTTTCTCTCCTAAAAGTTGAAGTTTTTATATGTATACACAGTGCAGTGTTCTCAGATTGTGTCCAGGCAAGAGAGATTAGATAAGTATTCGGCCAGCATTGGGACAGATGGACTGAGTTTCTTGGCATTTATCCTTTATTTTTCTGTTCTACATGAACCCCAGAAGAACACTGTCAAGCAGCCGTTCAGATATTCATCTGGTTGTTTCACCTTCAGATCAGGAAGCTCTCATCTTTTTCAGTATCTATATAGAAGCATTTAAAACGCCAATCTCTTTTCAGGATTTTGCCAATGTAGGATCCTGAAGGGATGCACCTTCTAGGCACAACAGGCCCTCTCACCTGGGTCAGTTTGTTGAGTGAATATTTCAGAAATTATAAACAGGACATTATTCTGGATCAGGAATAGGATGTACATTCATTAGCCCCTGCTGAACAGATGATCTATCATGTCCTCATTACATTTTCTAAATGTTTGCCAAATATTTCTCTGAACAAGTCCAGTGTATTTGCACCACATGATCTACATTTCTTATCAATTAATAGCAACTTAGCCTTTCTTGAGTTTCAGTTTATTAGCACTACATATTTTAGAATATTTGTAATATCTCAATTTATTAAGAAGACTGGATGTCAACAATCTCTGGATTTACTATTAAATCTAAACTAGCTAATGTTTTTGTATAGAACTTAAGCAGGGTTTTACAAAGTGGCAGTCATGTTAGCTGCAGCAAAAACCCACAAGAATTTGGGGGGAAATTTTACAGTTTTACACATTTATTACTATTATATTTGATTTCTTCTCTTTCATCAGAGATAACCTCAATGATAGAATATAGTGTCCTTTTCTCTCATCTTCATGTATAAATTGATACTCAGGGTAATTCTTCATATATTTTTTAAAAAGTTGCAGCTCACACAAGAAACATGATTAAGTTTAACTGTCCTAGTATCTTGTGTGGCAAAACAAATCTGTACTATAAGGCTGTTGTTTGGTGTTTAAAGCACTGCAACACTATGTTGATTGAACAGTACTGAAGATGTCTGAACCCTTTAGAAATTCAAATTAGTGATATAAGATAGAAAAATGTCTAATGCTGTTTTCTTGACTCAGCGCATCAGTAAAAAGGCAACCAATCAACCAAACTTTAATTTCATGGTGATGATGATGATGATGTTATCCATTCCGTTGGTCCGACTCTTGGTGATTCTACTGGACAAGTCTCTCCACATCTTCTGATTTTGCACTATTTCTTTGAGTTTTTCTATGGTCTGTTTGTGATCAACTTTGATAATGTCTAGCCCTCTTGTTCTTTGATGGCCTAGATTCCTTTTTCCACTAATTCTTCTAAACATAACTGCTTTCTCCAGTGAATTCTCCCACACGACGTGGCCATAGTAAATGAGACACACTTTCGTGATTTTACCTTTAAGTGACATTTCTGAGGTTATGAGTACTTGCTTGTTAATCACCTTTGCTGCCCAATTTGCATAGTGATTATTAATACAAAAAAATGCTATTTATTTATTCATTAGATTTATATCTCACTTTTTCTTCAGGAGCTCAAAGCAGCTTATATGAGGGTTATTTTTCAATTTTTTATCACCACAACAATCCTGTGAGTTAATTTTGGCTGTGAAAAAGTAACTAAAATATTCGTGTCGTGATATTTAAAATTGTTAGGGCAATTAAAATTCATTATGTAAGTAGCTTTCAGTCCTAAAATATGATTGAAAACCACATTAAAATGACTTAGTTCAGTGCAGGAGCATGTAATCACTTTCATCTAACATGTGTACTTGGCTTTTGAGTAAGTTATCAGGGGTTATACTCTAATAATGAATGTGGGCAAGTCTAGGGCAAAACTTAAATTTATTTAATTCAGTGTATATAATTAAAATTTATTCAAATAAAGCACAGTAGGGTTATTCCACTAAGTAGTGTTTTGGGGGTTTTTTGGGGTTTATTTTGTCACAGTATAATTGGTCAGCAACTGCATCTCGGCTCTCAATAATCGGTTTAATTCAGGGTTGACTGCAGAGTAAAACTTCTGTAAACTCTTTATTCAATAGAAGCAATAGATTCTTAATAGACACCAAGTTATTTTGGATTTAAAGATGGCATTCCCAGAAATGGATCATGCAACTATCTCCTTCAGTATATTAGATATATTTGCATAGTGTTTATGGTGTGAAGTGAAATGATTAATGAAGAGCTATCTAATTTGCCAGTACCATATATCATATCTCGTGTGTGTGTGTTTTATGTTGCATATTTCTTATAAACATGTTGACTAAATCATAAATTCTATAGGAATTAATCTACTGACATTGTGAGTAGCCCCATTTAATTCTGTGGTATTTATTTCTGAATTGATGTGCACCGTATTGCACTATTGCTAAGGTATTAGACTCTTTAACAATCTACAATTTTCTAAAGAGTTCTTTATAATTGGTAATATACAAAATACGTTTCATTTTTTCAGGCAAAAGAGTAACTGAAGATACAGTATTTAATTAGTGCATACCATTTTTAATGAAATATACACACGTTTGGTTTTGTTTTCAAATATGACTTAAGCCATAAGGCCACCGAACCTTTAGTCTCTTCCGGAAACATTCTCTTATTTACTTAGCTTCATTTAAATAGAGCCCAACTGTGTTTTTTTAGAAAATCTTGCTGCAATTTCTTTGTGACTGAAGCACATTGTCAGTCAACTCAGTATTCCCCATGCCAACTAACAGTCCTTAATAGAGCAATTCAGCTCAGTGAATAGTTCTTAGAGTTTAAGGACACAATTGGCTAGCAGAAAGAGTGCCAAATTGATTTAACTTTGCATGAGTGTGAAAGAAGTTGTAAAAAGACACTGTCAACTAGAGTTGGCATAATTTTGGGCTGTTCTAAATTGATAAATACCCCTATTTAACAAAATATGAATAGAATAATTTCATTACATTATGTTTACATCTTTTAAAATTGAGGGTTTTTTAAAAAAAAATATGTAATTTAATCCATTCTTCAGAAACAATTTCTGCATTTAAGCCACTACGTGTGTCTCACCACTTGTTCAAATGCAGAATATGAACAGTACTGGGATGTGATTAGACATGGTAACTGAGCTAAACATTGAAGCTCTCCTATCTTGCTGCCCTCCCTTTGTCGAATAGTAGGACTGCTTTTTAATACTATTAAAATAACAGACCGTTACTAGATTTTTTTTTAATTACACCAAGCCAAGTGTAGCAGAGAAAAGACAATGTTTTATTAGATTGATGTAATTGTCTAAACTGAATCTAGAATGGAAAGAGAAAAATCACAAATCCAATTGAACTCTGTCAATCGAAGATGGAAATATGACATTTTGCTTTACTTAATGTGCATGAAGGAGTTGACTTTCCTATACCTGCTTTTCAATTGGGAAAGGAAGTGACAGACCATTAAAGGAAACTGCCTGTGTTCCTGTATATAACTTACTGTGGTTGTCATTTGCATTTAATTTGCTTTCCCCGTACATGAGAAATAATGAAACAAGAGGAAAGGTCAAAATGCCGACATGCAGAAGGGAAGAAAGAACGCTACCGGATAGGAAGTGGGGATGTTATAAATGGAAGCATCTTTTTTTCCTTTTTATGTTTCCTGTTCACATTCTTTGTAAATTCCCATTGCTTGTATTCTAATACTAATCCCTAAAGTTAGTGAGTTTATTGTGATTGTTTTAAAAAAAGTCATTTTGAAGGACAAAAGCAAAAAAAAGTTCATTTTATACAATTCAGGAAAAAATAAGCATTTGTGATTGAAAACTTTTGCACTTGCTATATATTAATTCCCATTCAATTCAATAGAATTTGCCTCCAAGGATAAGTGCAACAGGGTTAGTTTATGTTTCCATTAACGTTTAGTGAGCAGATTAAGCGTGTGCTTTGTAACAAACAGTTGTTATACTAATGTGATTCGTGTTACTAACCTGTATCTACTTTCCAAATTGTTACTGTGTATATTTTCAAAATGATTGCTGAAGGTTTATAGAGAGAAGTAATACCTATGCATAGAAATGTTTAAACTATGAACTGGCAAGATGTTCTACTCTACCAAAAAGATTCAGAACAATTGTACATATTTTAAAATATAGTTGTGATTCATGTTTTTTCTTATTCACATTCTTCCTAGTAAATTGTCAAGTTTTAAAACATATTCTAAAAATAAATGTGAATAAAATATTTTTATGTGCTATGTGGTTATGTACCATTTCAGTATTTGAAGACATCGTCATCTTTCTCTTGCAATTGCACTTATTGTTGAATAAAGTATCGCATTATAAAATGCCAGTTTCTTCCAGAGAAAGAACAAGAATGTTGCCAAAAAAATATTGGAAGTATCTAAAGCTTTGCGATAACTTAAAACAGAAAATAGCTAAATGTTCCAATCAATGTAATGTTGTGCAAATGTGGCTGAAATATTTGTTTGTGCAGTTTTGATGATATCATAGATTAAATCCTTCTGCCAAATTCTAAAGTTCCTCAGGCTGACCACTTCTGACTACAGAATTGTGTTGTATCTATTGATAATTATATTTATACTGCATAGCAACAAGTTATTATAAACAAAAGTGGATGCATAACAATATAATTGAAATAAATAGGTTTGGATATCCTAGACTGCTCATATTAAATCAGAAAAAGTGTAGGCCGTGACAGTTTTTAACAGAGACCGCCTTTTGGATGGCCAAGGTAAATAATCTTCTCCGTGGCTGACATTTTATCTAGGTGTGAACTGGATTATTAGATAACTAAATTGTGTAGTGTTTTAAAAGTGAAGTGGCAGCAGTTGAAGCCCCAACAGTGGTCAGTTTCATGGCACATGGTAACCTTGGGTTGTGGAATATGTGGTAGCACTGCCCTAATGATAGCTACCGAACTGGTTGTGATGCTCACTCAGATGGTGGTGATGGCAGCAGTGGGTCCCCAGTCTGATTCTCAATCTCCACCTGAACAAGAGACAGTGCTTAGTGGGAGCAGGAGCGAGTTCCTTAGAGCAGGGGTCTCCAACCTTGGCAACTCTAAGACTTAGGGACTTCAACTACCCGAATTCCTCAGCCAGCTG
>JANHFR010003532.1:58059-68333 GCA_032468015.1 Mimophis mahfalensis
TCCATTTCCAATGCATTCCTATGGGAAACCAATTTTCGACTTACAAATTTTTCGACTTACAAATGTGCATTTGGAACAGATTAAATTCGTAAGTAGAGGAACCACTGTACCTTATCAAGAAAAAATACAATAGCAAAATAATGATTGCATTTTTACATATATATTTTTTCTGAAGCAATGACCAGTCTCTTGCATTTTTTATTGATACAAGTCTGAAAATGTACTTCCAGCATTTAAAATATTAATAAAAATATTAATAAGTATCAATCTCTTGTCAGGCTATTATCCACTTTCAATTTTATACATGGAAAGTACTTTTTGATCTCAGGAGGTCCTGGATTTTATATATATATATATATATTCTTTCAAGTCAGGACTCAGCCCTAGTTGTGGGATAATAACTGCAGTACTCATCTAATTGATTACTTTCATTATGAATCCTAGTTTCATCAGATCACTTGATATTCTCAACCACACTACTCTGTCTGAAAGAATTGGAGTTGCCATTCTTTGCCAGTTCTGCTCCTACTTGAGTGAGCAGTTCCAGTCAGTAATACAGAGGAAAATACAAACAATCCCATTGTTGCTGCAAAGTGGGGGTCCATAGGTTTTGATCCTTTTCCACACCATTCTAAAAATCTAAATGAGATAAACCAATGTTTGGAACTAGAGCATCTTCAGTACACTGTCATACCAAGCTGAACTGGAGATGCTGTCAAAGTCTTGAAACAGTTTTTATTACAGGTTAACTCAACTTACAGCTATTCATTTAATGACTGTTCACAGTCAGAACAGTACTGGGGGGGAAAGTCATTTACAACCATTTTACACACTTACATTGGAGTATTTCCATCATCACATGATCAAAAAGTTTGGCAGCTGACTCTATTTATGACAGTTGTCCCAGGGTTAAGTGATCAACTTTTGCAACCTTCTGACAAGCAAAGACAATGAGGAAGCCAGCTTCACTTAAAAACTGTGTTGCTAACTGAACTGCGGTGATTCATTTAACAATTGAAATGTTGTAAAATGGGGCAAAACTCACTTAACAACAGAAATTTGGAGCTTGACTGTGATCGTAAATCAAGGACTACCGCATAGTGTGAGATTTTATTTATGTGTTATTTCTACAATTTAGATGTCACCCAATTCCACAAGACTCTTGAAAGGTTTACATTACTAAAAAAAAAGAGAAAACAATAACATAATAAGATAAGACCATAATTCTATGCTTCATAAAGAAGACAGATACTTAATTGGATAGAATTCTACAGAGATTAGCCAGGCTATTAGCAACGTCATCAGAGTAGAAGCAATACGTATCTCAGTGGGGGCATGACTAAAAGGCCTTGACAATGGCTCCTCCTTTCTGGGGTTGTGTTTTTACTGAGTCAATTTTTGGGTGACTGCTTTATATTGTTTTTAATATTTTATTATATATATATATAATTATAATTATAATTATAATATCTAGTGTGTATGGAATTATGCTTTGTTTGGGTATTTTCCCATGTCTTCAAGTCTTGGTGTATTCGGGTCTTTTCCCGTGTAAGGTTGAGGGTATCATAGCAACGTTTCGATAAGGTCACATCGATGGTGTCCTCATTGAAACATCGCCAAGATACCCTCAACCTGATATTTATGTTTTCTTACGTTTTTGCAAGTATTTATGTGTATGGCATTATGCTTTGTTTGAGTATTTTCCCACACCTTCATAGTTGTGCTTTTAAAGTTGTAGTGATGTTTTGGTAAAATCTCATTTACCATCTTCAGGCTCATATGTGGAAGGCTGCCACAGCCTTCCACATATGAAGAGATGATGGGTGATCCCAAGGGTGCTCCTTCTATCTGTTTATATCTTTGTCCACCGTAGATGAAGTATGTGTTGGCTAAGCAGTGGTTGGTCAGATCTAGGATGTGCTTAGGGGGGTTGTATACACACACACACATATATATACAATGCTCAGAATCTTTGGGATGGAGACTATAAAATAATTGTATAATCTAAATAATCTAAAAAATATCATTCAATCCTTTTAATGTAAAGCTATTTAACAAGCCAGGATCATTAATCACTCTTTGATTCTGGCTTGTTTCAGCAAATTATAATATTAACAACAAAGCTGATCTCGCATCTCTTTCCTCCAAAGGTATTATAGTAGGCACTGGGAAGGGAAAATAGACAATGTGCTAAGCTTGAATTGGAATGATCATGGTTTATTGATTGAATTTCAATTGCCCAGGTTCACAATACTTGTAAAGCTCCCTACTTTATCATGGCTTCCCCAAAAATCTAAACTTAACTACAGTTTAGCATTATATCCTAGTATTTCCACTCATTTGAAAGAAAGTGGTTAATATCCTTTCGCATCAGCTATATAGATCAGTATTAAAATCAGATTGTTTGCCTGGTTTCTTTGAACAGAAAACTGTTTATTACAGATGCCACAGTTATAATTCCCATGACACTGAACATATTCTGCAATGATTTTAATCATGTGACAGCCTGTTTCTGTTACTCATGGAAGATCATTTAAAATATTTTTCAACATCTGTTAGACTGTCATTACTGCAAAGAATACTGTTTTGCATAATGTTTTTTAATAAGTCAGCTCACTTAAAATGAACTGCTCATCTTTTCCTATTCATAATAAACTATTGATTAAAATGATTAAAATATAAAACATTTTCACCCCAGCAGTGGAGGCGAAATGCATCCTGGAAGACAATAACCTTACTGTGAGAAAAATTACTGTAATTATAAAGAGTTATAAGAGATAAGCATACATTCCAAACAGTCAACTCTTTCATAGCCTTCCATCCTGGCTTTCAGCAGTTTTTCAAGCATTTTCACTTGTCCTCATAGCATAACAATTTCCTTTGATCTAACCAGCAATCCTTCCATCCCTGGCTAACACTAACTGAGGGAACAAAACATAGCAATCAGAAAACACTCAGACCTCACCTTTTTCCATACCCTATGCTGGTCTTTTTGCCAAGAGGTGAAATCAGCCATTTTGGACAACCCACACTAGCAATAAATGATGGGAGAAGAAGGTGGCACAGTGCCTTGGCATCTTGAGGAAGGGTAGATATCTCTCTAGATGCCAAGAGATGAGACAAAATGGGAGCTTCAGACAATAGGCAATCACTGACTTCATGCAAAACATTATGTGCTCACAAAGAAGTCATATGTAAGTACAATGGCCATATTTTCTCAGGAAAAAAACCAAGGACAAATTTGAAAAGGCGGAAAATTTGAAAAAGGTTCATAAGGATAAAAAAAAATGTTTACTTATAATTTTGTTTTACCAAAGAAAATTCAACAACTTTAGGAAAACACATGTTGTAATAAAAATATTTAAAATCAAGCAGTATATGTAAATTTATTTTTAAAGACCATTTAATTTCCACATTTTTCATGTTGAAGACTGTGCATTAAATGGTATTGTTAAATTTGTACAGTAAAAGTTAACTGACCAAATTAGACTTCAGATTATATAGATAATCTGCAATGAAAGTCAGAAACAAAGGAAATAATTTCTATATGACAGCATAAAGTGACTTTAGTAATTGACATTTTATAATATGTTCAGAGCAAAAAATAATTTAAAAATTGTAATTTTTCATGGAAACATGGATGAATATTCTTTAAATAAAATGTTACATCATGGACAGCATGATTATCTCATCACAGCAGGACATGAAATAGATACAGGCACAGACATAAATATATAGATATTACTAGATAGAAATATCAGGTTTTTATGTGTTTGAACAAACATTTGGAGTCCCGCAAAGATTTGCTTTTGAGTACTCCTATTAGACACATAATGGCTCTGAACTACACTTGGCATATTGGCAATGGTTAATACTGATGCTATTTTTGAATAACATTTCAGAAAGTTATTTTTCTATTCCTGGGCTCTAATAAATAATTTCACGAGTCTCCATCAGTGTGTTTCTCATGTCTTAAATTTGTCATGTACTATTTAATTCAGAACGCCCTGTCCTGACAACCTATTTCAGATTTTCTTACGCACACTTCTTTTCTGTCAAAAGTACTTTTGCTATCAAAAGTAAAGGCAGCTGAAAATAAACAATACTACTAGCCAAAAATATTAATGGTTGGGGGGGGGGGATCTACATTAAGCAGATATATTTCCCAAGCCAGCACGTACACTCCATTTTACTGGCTGAAAAATAAGTGAATAAGCAGAATTCAAATATAGTCTTCCACATGGAATTTATACATCATGCTTTATTGAAACAATATACTGTATACCAGGACACACCACAGAAACTGCAAAGGTTAGAACTAAAAAAAAAAAAGAACCATTTTGATGTTCCTTTCTCTGATCTTTTTTCTTTTACATCATTTCCAGACAAGGCTCCAAGATGATAACGCAGAATATTGACACTTGGTTAACAGCCATCAGTATCCATTCAATGATGTTGCAGAACATGTGCAATCACACCAGGTTGTAGATTCCTCTTGCACAGCTGTGAAGTTTTTTGGAAACAAGAATGCCCATTTGCAAGGGGCAATTGCGACTGCAATTTCAGTGCATTCAATGGATTTTGCTTTGATCTGATTTATTGGGGCAATAGCTGAGTGCCGATCAGCTGAGCGCCGATCAGCTGAGCCTTCTTTGTTCATATATTGGCCAAGAATGATACATTCTGATAGATCGACAGATCTCAGTAATTGATACAAATTTAGAGAATATGTACCCAAAACAACATGATATTGTATTCAGAACAGCCCAGTTAAGATTCACTCTTTCAAATGTGTAATTAGGAAGGCTTTGTTATGTGGAAGTACATCATCCACAACAAAAGCTGCTATTACAGCACAGTAAAACCGAGATGCTTTGGCCCTGTCCTTTTAAAGAAATAAATCCTGCTTAAGTCTTAGTTGTTTTTGAAGGAGATATGTCAGCAGAAAATCTGTTGGCATAATGGTTGTACATTTAAAAGCCCTGGAGACAGTATGGGCCAATGGAAAAGGAGAATGAAGATTTGATTTTTCCCTCCAGTCTGATGTCAGCAGCCAACTGACATCAGAAGATATAAATAGAACTGCCCCCTGGCAGTTTACCTCAGTCCTTGTAAGCCCCTGTGGAGTGAAGAACTGTGTAGCTAGCCATAGGGCATCTTAAGGCCTAGGACTCCTATTCCACAGGGAATATCTGCATAGTAGAGATACCTTATAGACTAGAATAATGATAGTCGGACAAAGGTATTGTAAATAGTTAATTTCTTTATTGTATAATAAATACTGTCTTATTTTATTGTACAAGTCTCTTGGCATTATTTGCTGTGTTGTGCAGGATGAGAGAAGATCCATCAACCTCTAAACATCATACAGAAATCAGAAATATACTGACAAGATACCTACCTCCTTCTACAAAAGCTAACATGAGCAATTAACCAGAACACTTACCAAGATCCTAGCAACAGCTACAGCTTGCATACGGCAGCTGCTATATCCTTTCTAGCACAAATTGATTCAGATTGCACTTTTAAGTATTTAATATGTGTTTTATTTGACTAGAGCAGGCCTGTCAAACTGGCTGGATATGACCCATGCAGGCCATGCCCACTCTGGCTCCTCAAAGGCAAAAAAAATCCCCATACATCACAATATGGCCTGCAATGCAATCGGATTTGACACCCCTGGTCTAGAGTAATACTTTTTAAATTATTAAAATTAAAATTAAAATCAACCTTTAGAAATATAGGTACTTTGTCAAACTACCACTTACTCCTGAAGGATTCCATTGAAGTAAAGAATTAAAGAAATGGCAGCAATATTGTGCATAAAGAAGAAATGCTGAACTTCATTACAGCTCTGTCATATGTGAGCCTTAAGGCTGATTTAGACTTGCCCACAACTGCCGGTAGCCATTGCTGCATATCTATGATGCAAAGAGGTTGGTGTGTGGATAGCTGCAGATGGGCCAAGACACACACCTCCCAAATCCCAACTACACATTGTGCAAAGGTGCACATCATGTTACAGTGGTCCCTCTACTTACGAGCTACTCGACAGCTGAATTTTTCAAGTTATGAGGGGGAAAAGTGGCCGTGCCCTTCCGAATTTTTTGGATATCCAAGTGATAAATTGAAGAAAAAAACCCCCCAGGGGCGTGGCAGCGGCGGCAATAGCCGCCATGCTAACCAACCCCCCCCCCCCAGCCTCGCTACTGCTATCGTGACGGGAGCATGGGGACGCATGGGGGAGTGGAGGAGATGCCGCCCGCTCTGTCCAGCAGTAGCAGTAGCAAGGCTGTGGGGGGGGGTAGCTGGCGGTGGCAAAGGCAGTGAAGGCAGCGGGGGACGAGGGGTGAGTGGCGGAATGCATTGGAAATGAATTAATTTGTTTCCAATGCATTCCTACAGGAAACTGCTTTTCTATTTACGAACTTTTTGATTTCCGAATCTGCATTCGGAACAGATTAAATTCGTAAGTAGAGTGTTCACTGTAATTGGTCCAGAATTCCTGCTGGGAGATGGAAGATAAGACACATTCAACAGTCAAAATGGTGCAGCTAGAAGAGAGCCTCTGCCAAAGAAGTAAGGTGATATAAACATTTATATGATGTGAGTGATAAGTACAAAAACCAGGAATTAGCAGCCAATGCATGGAGGGAAATTGGAAAAAGTTTGGAGGAAGATCCAGACAGATGCAAAGAAAGGGGGAAGCAACTATAAACAGGTTAGTAAGACTAAAAAAAATAAAAACAAAGAGCAGAGACCCTGGGCCCCGAGGAACCCACTATATAATGCTGTTCTGACTGGTATTGCATGGCATCCTTCAGACTCGAAAGACTATGGTATCATGCTCTGAATTGAGGTTTTGAAACAGTGTCTAGTACGGCTGAAAAGGCCAATTTGAGAGTGATAATCCCTTCTACACTGAGGGCAGAGACAATCTGTCCTGTGTTTAGCTTCCTGGCTTCGCTGGTGTTGGGACTGTCTCTTTGCCTCAGTCTGTTGAGCAAGCGTCTCTTCGAATTGGGAGAGGCTGTGCCGCACAGCCTGCCTCCAAGCTGATTGCTCAGAAGTCACTCAGGTTCCCCATCAGTTGAGGCCAATTCCCAAGGTCTTCAGCTAATGGGCACACTTGTAACTTGAATTCTTTCACAGACTGGCTCTACTGAAGAGGCATGTTCTTGTTGATGGCGTGATCAGTAGCAGAAATACCTAATTTCCTGAGATTAGACTGGATCAGCTATTTTATCACCCAAATCTACCTATTCCAGGCCAGAAAGTTCTTAATAAAGAATATTTCTATACACCTGAAGGGTATAGAAGTAGAGCTTATTAACAGAATCCTGTTACTCTTATAAAGTTGCTGTACTTGAAGTTGAAATCATGCTAATTCTTTTAATATTTTTTTTAAAAAGCTAGAATATGAGGCTTTGTAGTTTCCCCAATCTCTACATTACTTTTAAAAACCAAATATAACAAACCTGGTAGGTAGCAAGGAAAAACGTTATGATATTAATGTGAAAAGACATCATAATATTCAAGCTTTCTTACTGTTCAAAGCAAGTGCAGAATCAGTTTCACTTTGCAGTTAAAATGCACCTAACAGGTGCTGCTAATCTGTAGCAAAAATGGAAATTCCCTGCAAATTGCTGGGAAATGCAGAATTGTGGTTTGTGGCTTAACCGACAGCTGTTAGTTAGGAGAATCTGCCTTAATAATGCTTATCTGCTTCCACTGCTTGGAAAGAAAGATGTAGCTTTTAAGTAGTGCAGAAACTATTCAATCTTACCCCAAATCTTACCGTTCAGGTAGTCTCTTTTGCATAAGTATGCATGGGACACTTCTGTAAAACCAGCAGTCTGGGAAGTTCTCCCTTTTTTCAGCCATTTTGGAAAACATCAGTAAAATTAGTTTATTTCATTTTAAAGTTGCTGACTGTCTACTTCCCCAAGCTGTTTATTGCTTTTTCTATTCTACAGTGTTTTCCTACTGGAACTTTGCCAGGCTAACTTGAAAAATGAGTGATGCATCTTCCCCTTGAGATTTTCAACTAACATTTATTACAACCCATATGATTTATTGGATAATTCCAAACTAGAGAAACCTTTTATATGCTCTGTGATGATGCATATATAACAATCTACTTCAGATTTCATATGAAAATGGAACGTTTTTTTAAAAAAAACTGATTTTGACCTTTTGACTGATGTGAATACAAATAATACTTAAAGGCATTAACTCCAGGCCGAACATTAAAACAGTCACAGAAAAAGTTCATTAGACAGCCATTTCCATTTTAATGGCTGGGTGTGGATGATAGTCTTCTATCTCAAAGTCATCTGCTCTGAAGTCATTGATGTTTTCAACTTTACGAAGAATTTTGAGTTTAGGGAAAGGTTTTGGCTGCCTCTGAAGCTGAAATTTAAAAATATATTACATGTTATAGAGTTCAGTTAAGTGTTGAATTGATTGCTTATTGAAGATGCTTTTTATTAGTAATTTATGTAAGTTTTGATTTAAAACAGTAAACTATTTTATAGGGTAACAATATATAATTGTACCTGGAGACGTACCAGTAGCAGTTTAACAGCTGTAAAAATACTACCCTATTAAATTGTAAGCCGCTGCATTTTGCGACACCTGAAGGTTCCACGTGGTTTTCAAAGGTAGGACCAAAGACAGCACATTGTAGTAAAGCAATCACAAAATAATGGGGGCATAAATAGAGCCCAATGCTCCACCCGGTTCCCTAGCAGTAGCCATTAATCCAGGAGACCTACAAAGCTACGGAAAGTCAGACAAGCTTCTTCCCTTTCCAGAGCTAGAAAAGAGATCACCAGAGAATCTAAGGATTCAGTTTTGTTGGGAATCAACTTTATTTTGACCCACCCAGATCCTGATAGCAATACAGAAGACTCACTGCATCTCCTGTCTGACCTAAAAATATTATCTACCTAATGATTATGTTAACGTGTTATCTCCTCCAATTGCAGTATTAAATAAGATAGGAAAATGCACCAAACACTGCAGTAATCCAGCTCCAACATTTCTACCCAATACTGACAAAACCATCAATTCAGGAAGAAGCAGAACTACAAAACTCCTAAACTCCTTTGTAGATTTTTAGAATGAATTGTTGATAATGTCAAGCACTACTGACAGATTTAAGTTGTACTTCATCCAGGTCCTGATGGAAATGATGAGCATCCAGTACATATAACGGTTTAAATAATATTAAAACAACAAAATGAGAGCATCAACTGGTATAATTACCTGTATTTTCAAGGGTTCAACGTGGTTTAAATATATATGAGCATCCCCTAATGTATGTATGAATTCACCAGGCTATATAAAAAGAAAAGTATCATTTAGTGAAAAATAAACAGAAAAGTAAATACGTGGCTAGACAAGTTTTGTTTTCTAAGTGTACTGATTGTTATTATTCTCTATACATCAGTTTATTCATACTCTAAAAGTATGTCTATGTTCTAGCTTTTCTCTGAGAACCCAGGTTGCTTAAATAGTCTTCTGTCATTTTATCATATACAGCAGGGGTGTCCAACTCAAGTCGTCACGTGACATATCAGGACTCATTTCCCCCCCTTGCTAAACCGGGCAGGGGCAGGACCAGCATGTGATACATCCGGCCTGCAGACTGCGAGTTTGACACCCCTGATATACAGCATTAACCAGTGGAGGTACATTGGGATAGGACAGGGGTCTGCAAACTTAAACACTCAAAGAGCCAATTGGACGCGTTTCCCACAGAAAACACCGGGAGCCAATAATTTAACAACTGGTATGACTGGGTGGGCGTGGCCAATTCACATCACTTATTCCCACCCAGTTGCCTCCTGCTCTGCAATATGGAGTCTCCATCTCACACCATCACCCTTACCTTCTCGGGCCAGGCGAGGAGTGATGGGAGGGGAGGGCAGGGGCCAGTCAGTGGTGGGATCAGCCAACAGAGGGCTGAAAGAGCCGCATGTGGCTCTAGTGCCACAGTTTGCAGACCCCTGGGATAGGAGAACTTCCATTCAGGTATTTATCTGACACATGGGGAGGGAACAGGGTCATACAATTCTCTCTCCAAGCTCTAAGTAGAAGTAGAACAGTGCTCATATTTTGTTGAATTCAAGTATAACTTTCCTAAACGGATCTCACCTGTTTGGGAAAAAAGAGTAGTCTCATTTTATCCCTTTTTTGTTCATACAATGCCTTAAGCTACACAATGTTTCATTTAGGTGACTTAATCCTACGCCAACAAAGTTCAACTC
>JANHFR010003537.1:44092-54518 GCA_032468015.1 Mimophis mahfalensis
ATAGATATTTGACCATTGAAATTTTCAAACATGGCAGGCCACCATTGTGGAAGCACCTCCATGCTGGTGAACAGTCAGAATAAGCTGAGGTACTTTTCAGAGAGTCAGGTCTACCCATTTGCTAACCTGAGTAGATCACTTCTCTCTTCAGACAAAACAATCTGGAACAGAGCAATATCACTCCTCTCTCAGTAAAATCTTGCTTAGTCAGTTGAAGTGGACTAAGCAAGGTTTTACTGAGAGAGAAGAGATATTGTTCTGTTCCAGATTGTTTTGCCTAAATAGCCCTTCTTCTCAGCCATCTCATACTGAAGAAATTCGTCAACAAGGTTAACCTAGGAATAGTTGAGATAGCATTCCAAATGTGATATCACACTGACTCCCCAAATTTCTTAAACCAATCCCAAAGACATACTGAAATGTTCCACAATTATATGGCAAACTAGGTATATTTACTACTTAACTGTTAGGTGATGCTAATGATCTAACAGCTTCTTGTACACCTATACTTGTTAGTACTATATATATATATTTTTTTAAAAAGAATAAACTATCTAGGAATCTGGAGAGATTCTGCTTATGACATCATCTTTACATCAAGCATAAAGGAGAAAGAGCATTTAGAAGTTGGGGCTAGTATTATAAAAGACACCATTCTCATTTTTTAGTTGAGAATTTATAATTTAAAAGCAAACTTTTTATAGTCCTTGAGGGATGGGAATGGGAAACCAGCTAATTATTTTTCTTCCTCCACCCATATGTGGAACAATACACACCTTACTGAAGAATTAATGAAAAATGTCTTATGTTGTTCCTATCTTCTTTTAAACTGAGACCAAGATTAACAATTTCAGAGGGACTACAACATTCCAGCTAGCAAAAGGGATCAGCTCTTAAGTCGATTTGGTTGGGAAAGGAGAAACAGAAGATGTCAGTGTGCTTTCAAAATCAGTTTAGAAGTCTGTACTTTTCAGGCCATACACCACTTTGACCAAGATTTTTCTCAACAATTTCACTCCGAAAGACCATTTCTTCTACTGTGAATGATCTTAGGTATATAATTAAGGTATTTCTAGCATTTGTCTTCAACTCTAAGAATGGAAATTCTTAGAGTTGTAGACAAATGCTAGAAATACCTTAATTATTCTTTCTGTTGGCCAAATCTTGTATTCTCACATCTGAAATAAAGCATCAGCAGACCATTCTGATGAGGTAAATAATCATGCCACTGCAGGGATTAGCTTGCTTATTTCTCAGATGGAGAACAGAAAGCCAATCTTAACTTAATGTATTGGCCAATAGATAAGGACAGAGACAGTTCAGCCAATCAATAGCTTGTTCTTGGCCACATACTGAGTATATCCCTCACTTTCTTCAGTTTTGCATTAATAATAAACCCTATCATCCCCATATAAAAAGCCAACAACAAGCCTCCCATTTGTCTGCCATTGTCATGTCTGAGGTATCAGGACCACACCTTAAATTCCAGTTAAGCTGATTTATTGACCATGGCCGTTTACAATATCTTGTCTACGAACTAGTCAGCACTAAACTGCAGTAAATAAAAATCAACTGAATTCAAGCGGGCTTGGACTTGAGGCTGTTTATGAGAATATAATGATTCTAGGCTGATTACCCTCTTCACTCTGCCCCCAGGGTCTGCCTGTCCTCTTACAGCCACAATAGGATTCATATTTTGTTATTAGAACTCTTTCATTGTAGTCCTGCTATCTTTAGGCAGGATACAAATACTGGGTGAGTGAACCATGCAACTCTGATGCTTCCAAACATACTTTTGTTAAAAAGTTGAACGGTAATCCAATGCTTGCTCGTAATCGTTTAGAAACTTGCAAGGAGCATGCAGAGAAATCATGCACACTGTTCTGAGCTTCTGTTGGAAAGTCTGCCAGAAACACAATACGATCCTATTTTGTCAATGGCAAGGATTTAAGCTTGTTATGTAAATGGCCATTACATGATTGATCACTCAGCTATAGCATTTCTATCTGCTTTGAAGCAGACATGAGTTCATCTGAAGGCTTACATTTGCCTTTGTTTATGTAACTGCCTATTGAGGGCCTTACACTCAATTGCTACTGTAGAGAATACAGCGTGTTTGAATCAGATTTAATTATGCAAGGTTTTAATCTTTCCACCTCATCTATACTTTGCTGTGGCTCTCAATTATAGTATTTCAGTAGAATTAGAGTAGGGTTGCTAAGAATTAAAAATTATACCAAAGTTGAGGGGGAAAACCCCACACCTTCTGTTTCAGTTCTTTCACTTGTTGTGGAAATAAGAGAACTGTGTAGCCTCAAAATCTATTCAGAAGAGGGGGTTTCTGAATGCATTGAACATATAGCATAGGGGTCTTCAAACTTGACAGCTTTTAAGACCTGGGGATTCCAATTCCCAAAATTCCTCCCCCAGTCATGTTAGCTCAGGAATTCTGGGAGTTGAAGTCCACAAGTCTTAAACTTGTTTGGTATAGCATCTCTTTAGACAGCTCAGTTTTTTTAGGATTCCAAATAAGCTTGGAAGAAACAATGCTGCTTTAAGAAGCTTTGTTAAAGACATATTCAGGCTTGCATGAAAGCCTTCAAAAAATAAAAATAAAAAAGTGACTGCTTTAAAAATACGGTCTTTGCTCTAGTCTATAGCATTCCAAATCATTTTCAAAAAATGTACAGCCCTGCAAAATAATTAACAACTTCACAGGTATAGCATGCTAATCCTTCACTTCACTTTGCTGAATCTACCTCAATTGCCAGGATCTAGGTAACAGACTAAGCACAAACAATCAAAGCATATCTTCGCTTATCAATATTATATCAGTCAGCATCAAGTAACAGGATTGTGTGATAGTGAATGTTAATTAAAAGCTAGTCTAATCATTATGAGATGTTTCTAGTGAAAGAAAAAGTAATTATATTTCTTGTTTCTCTAAACACAAATAATGGGGGTGCTATTATTGAAACCCCACTTAGAAATAGGTCAGTCACAATTTTTGTTGTTATTTTGCTAACTCTGGTTGATGGCCGGGCATTGCCAGTGTTGGCACCTTCTATGAACCATACTTAAAGGACAGCTTGGTGCATTAAAATCCTTCAAAATGTAGCCAACCAAATTCAGAAGAGGAATGATAGCAAGGCAGCCAACTATTCAAGTATCTCCTCAGAAGCCAACAAACAATTACCAAAATTACTGTGAAACAGACCAGCACTTCCAAGGCTTAAATGACAAAGTCGCATACAAATATGCTATAAAATTCAGATTAAGCCAAATATTGCAACTGAAATGTCTGCTCCTAATGCCACTTGAAAGGGATGGCGATAAAGCAGAGAATTCTCGCTCCTGTTTTACCTATTTCACAGGTCTTTTAATGCTGACAAACATTATGTTTGCATAATGCTTCCAAGAGCTCAGATGTTATAAAATTATGTAAATAAGAAATGCAACATATCTTATTGCAAACAGCAGTAATACTTTACTGCGATAAGAAGAAATACCTGAACTGCCATATAGCTTTATATTTCTGCTATTTTAAAACACTCAAACTAGCAGAACACATGCAGTTGCTTTATTAACTGTATTTTCTCCTCCTTGTTCTCATTTCAGTTTGATGGCGATGGATGCAAAACTCTGGAATTTTATTCTCTCAACTGTCCATTAACATTACTGTAAGAAGCCACTCTGTGTCTGTAGGAAAATTGCCAAAGGCTACCTATTACATTTTCAAAAGCATTTTGTCTTTGCAAGGGCATCTGCTTTCAGTTTTCACTAACACGCCAGAAAAGTGAATAAACCAACAGCAGCTAAATCAGCATAAATGCACCATGAAAGCTCCATTATATCTCTACAAAATAAAGTCTTGGTTCATCTAACTGCTCAAGTTGTAAAGAAGTAAACTCACTAGAACAAATCTAACATCCCTGTGAAGTTCATTAGCAAAGCTGCAAAGTTTTAAGAGTTCAACAATGACCGGAAATCAAACCCTAATTATTTTGTATATACATTATGCAAATACCCATCCAGGTCTCCTTGGGGGACAAGATAGCTGAAATCATACAATCAAACTCCATCCCTTTTATGTACATAGCCCGTGAAGCCTATATTAAATGAAAGATTTTTAGCCATAAACCAAAAATGTGTAAAATTGGGGTTGAACTTCCGCTGAATGTATGTAGTTGCCATCTTGCATCTTGAGCCGTACCATATGAAAACATGCTTAACAAACCTTCCCTAACCTGATCTTTTCCAAATGAGATGAATTACAATTTCTACCATCCTGTAACAATATAATCAAAGATGTCCTCAAAAGAAGTACTTAGACATATTAAAATATATGTCTAAGTAAGGGTGGTGTATGGTAGTCATTAAGGAATGAAGCTAGAGACTGGGAGTCTATGACTTTTATTCTTGCCTTAGACGCGAAGCCAACTGGGTGAACTTGGGCCAGTCACTCTCTCTCAGTCTTGGGAAGGAAGCAATGGCAAACCACCTCTGAAAAATCTTGTCAAGAAAATTCCTAGACCAGGTAGCCATGACAAGTCAAAAAATGATTCAAGGCACCAAAAGAAAAAGAGTTGCTAATTAACAGGACAAATACACTCCCCATTTAAGAGCCCCTTTGGCTTCTTAAACCCAACTCAACCCACTGGAGGCAGCTACCAATAAATTGAATTCAATAAACAAATCAATATTTCTCCATATTAAAATAGATGCACTTTTTTTTTTGCTGAACTATAAGCTATATCCATTACCACCAGCAAACTCTAATTATACAATGAGTTCTTACCCAGGGACCCCCAAGCCCAGTCCATGGAAGAGTACCAGTCTGTGGCCCAATGGGAACCAGGCTGTACAAGCAATGGGCAAGTGTGCAAAGTTCCATTTGTGTAAGCGGCGAGCATGTGTGCGAAACCATCCCATCCCTCCACCCCGGCTGTCTGTAGCACCAGAAAGGTTGGAGACTGCTGCTCTGACCAGTTATGCTACCTTGTCCTTTCTACTTCAACTTGAATGGCTCTTTAACAGAATTCACCTTCTCGTTCCAAAATTTAGAATCAGGCAAAGAAACAGGAAAGAAGTATGTGATGGGAACATCGGCTTCAGTTTTAACCGTTGCACATATTAAGATCCGAGACACTACAAACCTGCAATATGCAAAGATTATCTGCCTCCCATTATGTGAGCAGTGGAACTAATGCACATTTTTCACAATTACTCAGCAACCTGAATGTAAATCAGAAAGAACTTATAAATAAGATGTCTTATTTAAATATCATGCACATTTTTTCACCACTTTAAAAGCCCAATGAAATTTCACCTTAACATGGCACAGGAATATGTTTTGTCTTCTCTGCTCTTATCAAAACATACAGTATTCTGTACAATAGCTGCTCTTCTAAATATCTTAACCACAGCAGATTTCAAAACATAAAATGAAAAGACTGGGATAGGAGATATGTAAAGGGCCTGCCTAGAGGAGTATTAATATTGCTTCATAATGCCCCGGTAAGGCCCCACTTGGAATACTGCATCCAGTTTTGTTCACCACAATTTTAAAAAAATATGTTGAGATTCTTGAAAGAGTGCAGAGAAGAGCAACAAGAGCCCCCCCGCCGCCCAGGAGGAGGGCCTTCTCTGTGGGAGCCCCAGCCCGCTGGAACGATCTTCCACTGGAACTCTAATGATTCCTGACCTTAGGGCCTTCTGCTGGGCCTTGAAAACTTTGCTCTTCTGGGTTGGGTTGATTATTTTAATTTTTAAATTGGGTTTTAACTATTTTAAATTTTTAAATTGTATTTTTTCTAACTTTTAACTTATTTATTAGACCACATTGTTAATTTAATTTGTTTTTAATTCTATTTATTGTATGCGTTTTTATAAGCTGTAAGCCGCCCTGAATCTTTTGGGAGAAGGGCAGCATATAAGTCTAATGAATGAATGAATAAGTAACAGTCAAGGCAAATTGGTACCAGGTAACAGTCAATAGACTTGCGGGGGGGTGTGTGTGTTGGCGTTGACACTTAGGTCTCTTTCAGGGGTGAAGGGTCTGTAGAGTGATGATGCATTTGACCTTGCCCTCAAGTTCCACCTTGTCATCTCCTGTACACACACTAAAAAGCAACAACAGAATTTCACATATTGCTGAACTTTAGGTCTGATCAGGTTGATAGAAAGTGATGCTCAGACTTATAGTTTTAACACCAGGTGAAAGACTCGCTGTGGTGACTTGGAAATAAGTCCCATTCTACTCAATGCAATTCATTCAGAGTTATTCCAAGTTATTTATACATACAATAATAGCTTAGAAGAAAGTGCTATTTACAGAGATAGTGTAAAATTTGTAATTAGGTTGTTGGATTCATAATGGTAAGCTATGAGCTTAAATATCAGCTTAATTATGAAGTTCAGCCCACTGAATAATTTGCTGTACAGCAAAATACAAATAAATCAAAGTGTCATCTTAATCACCTGACGTTATTGTGAGGAAATAACTGCCAGAATAATCTAAAATCAGAGAATGTGTTTATTAAGATCCATCAGAATTCACAAGCTTTCTGAACTTTTAGAATTTTTTATTTGGCAAATTTAAAGAATGAGGCTTAAGGAGTTCTTGAAAATTTTTTACTCTACTGTAAAACCATGCTTACACAATCTGACATCTAAATCTAAAAAGGTTTATTTGTGGCTAAAGTGACATGTAGGATGATAGCCAGTAAATGGGTCCAGAAAACAACCATCTGACTTCTATTCCAAAGAATGAAAAACGGAGAATGAGAATAGGGTCCAACTAAGAGTTAATATGCTAGAGCACGGGTATTAAACTTTCCACATCACATTGCCGTCACATGATGCATTGCAACATTTTTTTTCCCTTCATGGAGTTGGGGTGGGTATGGTCAGTGTGTGACTCATCTAGCCCCTGGACCACCAGTTTGACACCCTGTGTTATAGAATTTAAGGCACAAAGTAGTCACACAAATTCACAAAAAATATTTATCACAAGCTACTTCCAAAGAGCTTTCTAGTAAAGACCCTATTAACACCTCCTTTACTCAACTTTTACTCATTAAACCTGATCTGTTTGCAAGTTCATCTAAATATTCTGTAGATTTTTCATGCCCAAGGTTGTCTTCATACATATAAGAACTCAGATGTGCCTCCATCATCTAATATGGCAACTGTACATCTTCATTAAGGCTAGATGACATCAGTGGTTGAATCCAGGTCAGAGTCTTGATCAAAACAACTTTAACTAGTAAAAACTGATTCTGGCCCAAATCCTGTGATAGTTTGGTATAACAGCCTTACTTATCTTATGGTTCGTCGCATAGTCAGCCAGATGTTCAGATTGGATTTAGCATTTTTATCCAGCTATTGAGTACATCCCAAGAGCCTGGGATAGGCTGATGTGGATGTTTGATGGTGTTACATGTACCATCTGCAGGTTGTAAGCTATTTTAAGTAAAGGTGCCTTTTGCAATTGACTGATGTTGATTTTGTCAATGACGATGATGTTCAAGTGGTGCTCCAGGTGTTTTGAGATTGCATCCAAGGCACCTACTAATACTGGTACTACCTTTGCTTTGCCTTGGCACAGTCATTCTATTTCCATTTTTGCCTTTTGGTCTTTGCCTTTCACTATTTTCTATTATTATTATTCTGGTGGTTATTGTTAATTTATATTCTGAAGAACTGAGAAGATACCACAACACTATCATCCTGGTGCTATTTTGCTTAGTCCAAATAAAAATATATTACCCAACTTTAGCATCTGCATTTTTCTCATAGCCCAACATGGCTAGAGTTCCTTCTTTTGTCTGAGAATAAAGAGGTTTTATTTTAAATGTTTGCTTGCTTGAAAGCTTGATTTTGTTCCAGTTCTATATTGGGTCAAATATTTCTCAATGAAAAACCAAACTGTTTGACTCTGATTAACAAAAATAGAATTTTTGTTAAAAGAAAAAGAATCAATCAAAGCAAAACCTCATTTTTATGTGCATGGCGTCATTCCTGATTGCGCTTTCTATTGTGTCAAGGAAAATCCTCCACCTTTGTTCAGATTTATTTTAGCTAGAATCTAAATGTTCAAGGCCCCTTGCATTTGCTGTAAAATATGCCGTTCATTGCTACAAAAGAAATGCACACTAATAAAAATGCCTCTAGATTGTCCTTTGTCTAGCAACTGACTGGGGCCTTTGACTGCCCCAGACAGCATCAAACTGAAAGTTAGGAAATGTTTACCAGGAAAAGATATACTATCACAAAGGAAAATGGATTTCTTGCCTAGCTAGAATATTCTGCAGGGGATGCACGAGACCTCTGGATTCCCCTTGTCTCTTATGATTCAATTCCCCTGCACACATAGGGTCTGACTCCTTTTGGAATTGGGGTGATTTCTCTTGTTCGAGCCTTTCTTCTTGATACATTGCCACCCTGGTGACTGAGACTGCATGCAAATGAAGTGTAAAATCACGACACACACACACCCTCCCGGCAAATTATACCAATACTGTATTGCCTTTTGAATAACCGTAATCGCGGCTTTTTCCCAATGTACAGTTCCTCCGGCCGGCCGGCCATTTCTACCTGCCTGCCCGAGCAATCAAAAATCTTATGCTCCTCTCGACAGATTATAAGGAAAGGTGGGGAGGAGGGAGGTGACCGTGCAGAGAATGGGAAGAAGCATCAATGAAGCTGTGTCTTTTGTAAGCCACACCTGTAACAGGACTGACAGAGAGCTGGGCTGCTCTCCTGTATGGAATCCTCTGAACCCTTTGGGACTTGATGAATGGAATAAAACAGGGCTACGTGGTAGCCTTTGGCACAATTTATGCCAGCGTGTAGGTGTGTATAATATTTAATAACAGTCGATTTCAAGTATTCAGAAAGACAAACAGAATGCAACTAGACCAGTGTAGCTAAAAGCTTCTTACTACATCATACCTTTCACATGTATGCATGCTCACTAGACAAATACAAACAGAATTGCGCAGACACAAATACATAAATTCATCCAGGCTTGCCTGTTCACATGCAAAATGGGTCAACTGACCCATCAAATTTCTCACTGCTGCCTGCTCAGCACACTTCCCTGGTTTGGGTGTACACAGCAAGCTCTTAAAGCTCCCTGACAAGGGACTTTTTCATCAACAGCAGTAAAAGTGCTACCTGAAATGTCCAAATAATGAAATACATAAGTTAAACTACACATGTTGGGGTTACAAGTAATTTTCTTCCATTTACTCTTTCTCTCTTTTCTACATCAAGACAGTGTATCAGAGTCAGGCGTTAAATCATGTTTCAGGGTCACTTTATCAGCTTGAATGATTATAGTCACATCCAGCTTTTCATTGAAGAACTCAAGGGACCCTCCACACTGCTCCTTCCTCCTACTTTCCTTGAACAATGAACTAGTAAGGCAGCCTTCACCAAGACAGACAGACAGACAGACAGACAGACGGAACTAGAGAATGTGGCTGGCTTGAAATTATCCACTGAGCTTGTATGAGTAGTCTTTCTGGTGCCATTAAATTCCTTAACCGCCTGCCCACATAGACACTAAATCAAGATTCAAATCCCTATTCACCTTTATTACTTCACAGCCCACCTTCTCCTGTAGGTTTGGAGATGTTTTAAATGTCTTAGATGTTCTGCAGTTCTAAAAAAATAAATGGTGGTACTTTGGAGGTATGTTGCAGCTAAATTCTAGTTTGCAAAATCCAGTTAATATGGGGCTTCCCCTCTGCATTTTTTTTCATAGTTCAGTGGGGTTTCTGCAAAAACGAATATACATTTAAACAGTTGCAGAATTTTGTTATTTGTTATTCATTCTAAGGTTACAAATTAGTCAAAACAATACTTCAGTTTTTATAGACTATGAAGCTAAGAACTATACTAGGAAGCTAGGAAAAAAAGCCACACACACCACACCTTTAGTGAAATGGGAAATAGACAGCTCTACCTATTATTAAAAAAAAACACCAAACACTGAAAAGGCCTAGTTGTTGTAGAACCACAACACAGTACCTGAACCAGGATTTCTTTTAAGTGTCCCAATTTTCCACCACTTTCTTACAAGAAGGATTTCAACCTGGCCCAGATACCGTAGGCAAATCTTAGCAGACTTCAAGAATGCTTCTTTACCTTGGCCCACCATGAAACATGTTTCTTCTTGGGCTTTGTTGAACTAGGCTCAAGACAAGTAGTGGTGCAGAGCCTTAGTAAGAACCTTTTGCTCCTAAACGGGGCTAACAAGGGCTACAAGTCCCTGTTTTGGAGTAGTCAAGCGCTGACTCACAGTACAAACATGGTTGCTGGCAGGAGCCCTGGCTGAAAACACTTTTGTGGTCGGGACGACTTTCAACTCTCTTTAATTCACGGTGTATTATTGACTTAGCTGTTGTGCTGAAGACAC
>JANHFR010003537.1:78756-90632 GCA_032468015.1 Mimophis mahfalensis
TTGAAGTCCGCGCATCTTCAAACTGCCAAGGTTGAGAAACACTGATCTACTGTTTAACGATAGAGAAAGATAGAATTGTTTCTTAGGATGGATTTATATATTACCCTGCACATCACAATTATTCTTTAGACATGTTAAAGCAGCATATTTTGGAGTGATTCTAGTGAAACCAATATATTTTAGAGCTTGAGAATGAACAGAGTGAGAATCCAAAGTTGTATGATGAAAATCGTTCCAGGTGCCCATACTCTATGGGTGTGTGGATTTAAATTAAGGTGGGTGTGATTTCAAGTATATCTAAGAATTCTGTGCATTATACAATTCTGCTATAGTGCTCGATCAAAGTTTTCATCAGCTACAATCCACTTCATTAGCCATAAAAAACATTAGTCACAACTGGCAGATATATATGTGTACGGGTGTAAGGAGGGAACAGTAATAAATGAGGTCAAGTGGCAATAAAATAGTAAAGGTTCAGTTTGGGACAACACATTTAAATCAATGCAGAAGAAACATAGTGATCATTTATGACAGCAGGAATAACCCAGTCATTTTAGCATTATTACATTAATTAAAATTTGTGATGGAGATGAAAGTAATTATTGTGGTACTTCATGGTCAGACTTATATAACCGGACCTTTTTTTAAAAAAATGTTTTAATTCAGTAGCATCCTACTGGAATTTCAAGTAGCTAGTGATTTGGAAACCAGTTTTTGTCATAATGTCCTTGTTTATCTTGAACTCACATGGTTCTGTGGTTGCAACAGATTAATACGGCAATCTGATTTTTATTTTTATTTTCCTCAATGAGAATCCAATGAACAACTAACCTGGCTCTTAGCATGATTGGCCACTTGCCATAAATCAATTCACAGGGTCAAGAGGGGAAGTAATATATTCTGGAAAGGCCAGAAAGAAGCTCGTTGATCCCAAGGGGTCTCTCTTACTCCAAATACCTCAATGACCTTTTGCTCCACAATATAAATGACAGCATAAATTCCCTTTCCTATTCAGGGACTGCAAAAATGCCAGCAGCCTATTGCTGAGAATGGCAGGGTTTGCGTTGCAACCATCATCCAAGCCACACAATTTTAGATAATATAATTAGCTATCTGCTCCGGTCCATTAAAGATACAGTAATAGATTCCAGATGCAAAAAAAGCAAAATGTTGCATCTAAGTATATTACTCTCTAGTGCCTGTCAGCAAATAAATAATCAATACAAAATGTGATCTGGGAAATTAGCTTCAGTGGAGAGTTATCCTGAAGCCTGCAGCAGAAAAAGGTGTTTGACTGCCTGCATCTCCCTCACTTTGCAGAGGCAAAAATTCTGAGAGACTGCAACAGTATTTTATCTATTCTCAAAGAATGCAGAATGGAAGACATTAAAGCAAGTTCTGAAGAAAGCTCATCAATATTCATGTAATTGAAAATGGATAGGTTGCAAGGGGGCTCTCTGGCTCTCCCCGAGAGGGGGATACATTCCTGAAGATTGAATTAAATCATTTTGTCACTCTGTATCTTGAATCTGCTGCCCAATGATTATTTCTTTGGCTCTACCTAACTCTAACAATAACAAACATTCTGGAGACGGACATATGATCGCAATTGATTCATAAGACTCCTCCACCAGTGTGTCCTAAGATTGTCAGATATTAGAAAGGAAAGCAGTCTGGCTGGAGCCAGATGGATCTTTAGCAATGTAAATATAATAGCTTGCCAGATTTTTAGCTCTGGTTCTAAGCAACGCGACCTCTAATCTCAGGACCATATTTAAAACACATTTAGGAGTCAAAAAGCGGAATATAAAATTAGAAATTAGAATATAAGCCCAACTGCAGATTGTACAGTGGAACCTCAGGTTGCGCATGCAATCCGTTGCAGGATTGCGTTTGCAACCCGAAATGCTTGCACCCTGAAGTGAATGCCTCCCCCATTGCGGTGTTTCTTTCCGACCTCTCGGTAAGCAGAGGAACAAATGCAATAGGTGGGCAAGGTCTGGGGGGAGGAGAGTGTGTCAGTCAGGACGCTTGGTTTTCCATCTTGCAAAAGTCCAAGACGGTGGTGGGGAGGAACACAGGAGATTAGGAAGCGGGCCTGGGAGGTGGGGAGAGGTTGAGAACCCCTGAAGTTTTGAACGTGCGTGTGCACATTCAAAGACTCCCTGTAAATGCACATGTGTGGAAACCTGGTGCACATATACACAAGCTTCTACTTCTCCAGTGGCGCAAGGTCTAACAACCGATTTGCTTCATGCGCTTGTTGCACTGCAATACTTACCTTTTCCGGCAGCCACTGTGGCAAAAAACAGCTGAGATGTGGAAATCCACGTTGCAGGGAGTGAGAGTGGGAACCTGCCCATTCATGCCAGCAGGGCCATTCTCTTGGTCTCTCTTTCTCTCTCTCTCCCTCTGGTGTTGCCCCCCTCAGCGGGAGTGCAATCTTGGCGTTCTCCTGGATTCACGGCTATCTCTGGAGGAACATCTGATGGCCGTGGCCAGGGGAGCATTTGCACGGGTTTGCCTTGTGCACCAGTTGCGCCCCTTCCTGGACTGTGATGCCCTGTCCATGATCACTCATGCTCTTGTCACCTCTCGCCTTGACTACTGCAATGCCCTCTACATGGGGCTGCCCTTGAGGAGCACCTGGAGGCTCCAGCTGGCTCAAAATGTGGCTGCGCAGGTGGTGATGGGAGTGCCTTGACAGTCCCATGTTACGCTTCTCCTGCACGAGCTACATTGGTTGCCAGTTGTCTTCTGTGTGTGCTTCAAGGTGCTGATTACCACCTATAAAGCCCTACGTGGCATAGGCCCAGGGTACTTGCGGGAACACTTTCTGCCAGGGAACACTTTCAGCCTCCCATCACCCAGTGTGCGTTCATAGAGTGGGTCTCCTCAGGGTGCCATTGGCCAGACAGTGTCGGCTGGCAACCCGCAGGGGGAGAGCCTTCTCTGTGGGTGCGCCAACCCTCTGGAACGAGCTACCCTTTGAGCTCTGACCAGCCCCTGACCTCAGTTCCTTCCGCCGTGACCTGAAGACCTAGCTATTTCAGCAAGCCGCTCTGGGCTGATTTGGGGTTTTAACTGTTCTTAACCATATGTCTGGTTTTACTGTTAATTCTGTAGATTTATTGAGTTGATATTTAATTCTTTTTTAACTTTTGTATTTAGATGTTTTTTAATTGTTGTTAGCCGCCCTGAGTCCTTCGGGAGAAGGGCGACATACAAGTCTCAATAAATCCTAAAATCCTAAATCCTAAATCTTTCTCTAGTCTGCAGGAACATTGGTGACCAGGGTCATTGTTCGGGGATCCCAGAATTACTACTGTAAATCATTACTCTAAACATTCTTTTAGATTGAAAAATATGTACTGAAAGATTATAGGTAGTTGAATTTATGGCTAGAGGCCTTATGTTATGGACAAGGAACTGGCTTTGATTGTTGTTTTGCTTAGTGTCTTCCACTCGAGGAACAGCCCTTGCACTGAACAGGGCTAAACACAAGATGTCAGTGGCGGAGCATATATAGAAAACCCTTTGTTCTATAATGCATCAGAACTGCATAGATCAAATGATTATTTTTTGTGAACTCCAAAAATAATCCCATAAATTCATACACATTACTTGTTTATCATTATCTGCATTCACATATATTTACCTGAAAGAAGAGCCTCCAATGTATTTTGTGAATGCAGAGTTCTGATTCCCTCTCTAAGGCTTTATTGTTATTTATCCCTGCCATCCAGGAAGGAAATTTTCCTAGAATTAAAGTAGGATTTGAGTTTCCTTGCCAGCAGCACCGACATTAGAGGTTCTTCTTCCTGCAAGAGTTCAATGTTGGCCCTTTGAGGTAGGCCAGATCATGAAAACTAGACTCCACAAGAAGGCTAGAAACAGAATCTGGCAAGTTGGGATAAGAAGTAATCGGTTGAAGATCTTTAAAGAAAGATCCAGTCTAGAACTGAGAAGAAAGTTCCTGACAGTGAGAACAACAAATAACCAGTGGAATGACTTGCCCCCAGAGGTAGTCGGTGCTCCCTCGTTGGAGGTTTTCAAACAGACAACAGACAACCGTTTGTCTGGAATGGTACAGGTAGACCTCGAGTTATGAATGTAACGGAGCCTACCAATCAGATTCATAACCTGAGGATTCATTGGAGTGAATCATATAAAATGAATGTGAAAACTCCCGCTTTCGCCCATGCATTCGCTAATCAAATACGCAGGAAGTTAGGTACACAAGAGGTATCTCAGGATGGGGAGAGCTATGGTGGGGGGAGCCTAGTGATGGAACAGGACACCTGCTTAAGACTACCCAAGGCCTTCCCCTGTACCTCATGCACCCCACAATTGCTTCTGCCTCCCCCCGCTCCTGCCATGCTGGGCCACTTACCTTGCCAAGAACTAGTGAGCTGTCTCCTCTCCAGCCTCTCCGTCGCGGAAGATCACAGCCCCCAGAAGCTTCCAGTCTCAGTGCACAAAATGTTTGCACCCAACGGGAGGCTTTGGGGCAGTGAAATCCTGCTGCCTCAAAGTATCCTATCAGTTTGCAAATTCTTCAGCAAGCCTTTGCAAAAAGCATTTTCTGGAAAGAACAGAGGCTGGGAGGATGCCCCACCCAGCCTTCCCTACATATGCAAAGCCTTTTGCCCCCGATCTCGTCCAGGCCTCAATTTGCTGAAAACAGAGACCTAAAGTAGTGTGAGATCACGCAAGATCAGTAGCATGAGATCTCAGACTACTGATCTTGCATGATCTTGTGGTACTTTACACCTCTGTTACCTGCGAATGCACTGAAGGCCTGAAGCACCGAAGTAGAAGAAACCGCAGAGAGGAGACCGCTTGCTAGATCTTCGCAAGGTGAGTCTCCACAAGCGCAGTACCTGTGGAGACCCAGCTGGGGGTGGGGTGGGGGAATAGGCAGGGTGATTGTTGCAGTGCCTCTGCGGTCGTTCGTACAGGTGAATGACCGCCCTGATGCTGCAACATTCGTAACCTTGGGACTGTGTTGTAAGTACTTGGGGGAGCTATGTTGCAATTCGAGCGACCGCTAAGTGAACTGTCATAACTCAAGGATTACCTGCTTAGGGCCCCCTATTCCAATGGGGGGCTGGACCAGAAGACATCTGTGGTCCCATCCAACTCTTATTCTGTATCTTATACTCTTATAACTCTTTGTGAGGAACCTGGATCTCTTTTTCAAACAATCTTCCTTCTCATGATGCAAGCTATATCCATGGCACTTTTTATTCTTTTTTTTTTTAAAGTTTAGTCCTATTTGTTATATCCAACTCTTTCCCTGCTCCTTCCCACAGTCAAAATCATATCTTTTTAAAATTGGCTATTTTAATTTCAGGGCTGTGGATTTTATTTTTCTGGACATCATTGTTTTGTTAGTTTATTACATTTTAAAAGTATCTGATTTCTATTAGAAGGCATATGCGGTTTTTTGTGATTATTGTTATGGATTTATATTGGGAGCTGTCATGGCTTGGCCAGTTTTAGAGAGAGCAGGCTAAAAATCTGTTAAATAAATAAGAAAATAAATCACTGGTGAACTTGGTGCTGTTTGGCGAACGTTCACCTCTAACTCTTGCTGCACGTCCAAGGATGCAGTTTGTGTTTCCAGCTCACCAATTTCTAAAGCCTGAAGTTTATTTCAGGCCATACAGCAACATCTCGTGCATCCTAAATATGTGGAATCTTCCACTTCGGTCTTCTGTAAAGATAGTCCCTGCTTAAAAATATAGTCTGCTTGCTCATAGAAGAAAAACAGCTCATAAATGTTTATACAAATGCAAACACAAAATTCTTAACTAAAAAAAGTATTCTTGCATGGGAAAAACGTATCCGAGGAGGGGTGATTTTTCTTGCAGAAAATAAAGCAATTTGATTTTTGTTTTGCCTTATCCGATGTCCTTTCGCTGCATCTGCTGGCTCACAATCCAGAACTGTTACAGCAAACAGGAATCAGATCCTTAAGGGGCATGGAACTGGAAAGTACATTGATGACTGTACTTCGGAAAGTACAAGGCTCATTGAAGAGAGAGGGAGAGAGACAGAATTAAGACAAAGGCAGAGAATGGGATACAAGCATCCTCGGTTTTCGCTTTCATAGTGAGAGCTGAGATTTTCTGATGAACTGGCTCCCTTAAAATTGGGGAAACAACAGATACTTCTAAGCCTTGGAAAACCAGCAACTCCCACTGAGAGGATTAGTTGACTTTGAAAATGTGGCTAATCTGCTTATTTTTCTTTGTAGATTAAAATATCATAACTGATGGTAAGAAAAAGCAAAACCTGAATTTGGAATACATTAATAACTGTAATTTGCAATGAGATTTTGAAAGAGGGATAATTAATTGGCAGTGACTCAGATTGTACAGGAAAATAATTTTAGCGTGCTAGCAGACCTAATATTAAAGCCAGAGTCACCAGTTTCAAACCTATGCAAAAGATTAGGAAAGTGTTTCTTCTACATAATATACAAACCCAAACAACAACAAAAATATATATCCCACTTTTGCCATAAGAGTTCCAAGTAATTTACACAAACGTCTTGTTTTATATTTATCCTCATAACTAGAACCCTGGGGGGGAGGGTTTCCTCAGTATTGAACTGAGGAAAAAACTGAGCAGACATTAGAGCTACTGAGCTCTGTTATCAAAGAAGACTGAAGTTGGAAATCTCTGGTCAAAGTCCAGCACATTCATACACAATTTCCACTGTGCTCCTTGCAACTCCTGTCCCTTTGTTGCCTGTCCCATTGAACAACAAGAAATGGAAGTAGGTTAGAACCAAGGAAGTAGGGAAGAGGGTTTGATCCTGTATTGGAGAAAGTAGGTTGGGAGAAGCATAGTAGCTGGGCACAGGTGGAAGAGAAAGTTCAAAGCAGGGAGAGAGAAAAGGTATGAAAGTGTGACAGGAAAGAAAGAAAAGATTTGGGATGGATTGCAGCAATGATTAAAGGTAAAGGTAAAGGTTGCCCTCGCACATAAGTGCTAGTCATTCCCAACTCTAGTTGCTCATCTCTGTTTCAAAGCTGATGAGCCAGTGCTGTCCGAAGATGTCTCCATGGTCATGTGGCCAGCATGACTAAATGTCAAACAGCATGGAACGCTGTTACCTTCCCACCAAAAGTGGTCCCTATTTTTCTACCTGCATTTTTACATGCTTTCAAACTGCTAGGTTGGCAGAAGCTGGGACAAGTAACAGGAGCTCACTCCGTTACACAGTGCTCCGGATTTGAACTGCTGAACTGCTGACCTTTCTGATCGACAAGCTCAGCATCTTGGCCACTGAGCCACCATGTCCCTCTGCAGCAATGATTACTGGCTTCCAAATGGCAGCTGTGGTCACATGGGAAAACACTGTTTTATAATGCATGTAATATACCCAATGCATCTTGATTGAGGATGCACCTCCTGATGTCCCATTAAGAATGCCATTTTGGATTAAAAGCCAGTCTGGATTAACCGAGTTAAATTTTATGATCAATTTTAATTGTATGTCCTAAATTTTAAATTTTAATTGGAATTGTTATTTGGGTCATTTATTGGATTTTTGTTCTATTTAATATGTTTTTTAATTTTGTATTCTCTGTTTTTATTGTTGTGAGCCGCCCTGAGTTCTTAGGGAGAAGGGTGGCATACAAATCCAATAAATAATAATAATAATAATAATAATAATAATAATAATAATAATAATAATAATAATAGTTGTTGTTGTTGTTGTTGTTGTTATTTAAAACCATTGTGGACATCCCTGATAATGACAAGAAGCACTTGACTTTTTCTCTATCAAAGTGCTGGAAGCAGAATAATGTATTAATGTTATGGGAAGAGCAATTTTGTTTACATTTTTTTTAAGCTGGAAGAATCCTTCAACAGAGAATACATTTTGGCTTGCATGGTATTAAAGATCCTAGCTTCCACAGAATAGCATGAGACTGCTTGGGGTGAAACTGGACTTTGGTTGTGGTTCTTTCATATTTGCCAAAATGTGGCAAAACTGACAACGTTGTTTTTAGTTTTAGTGGACAATGCCGCGCTATGTATGGCTAAGATTTAGGTTGGTAATGTAATCTTAATTTTTCTGTACTACTAAAACTGACTCTAAGCTCATGACATATTTAACTCTGCACCCAGCTCTGCCTGCTCTTATTCTACAGTGAGACTAAGAATGTCTGCAGCTTTTAATATAATTTTATGCTTCATACAATTTACCTGAAGTAATTTCAAATTATCTGATACTGTATGTAGAACTACTGCCAAACTTTACAAAATCCCCATCATATTTATTCTTTTCATGGTTTAACAAGACACATAAGGTGAAATGCATGGCTGAGACAGAGATTCTGTAGACCAAAAACTTTTGTATACCAAAAGCTTCTCAACAGTTCCTAGAGGGGTTGGAAAGGCCCACAACAATCACTGGAAGACTCAGATTTCATGAAAGTGTGTTATCTATTATATAAATTAAAGAAAAATCTCTGTGGATCTAGTTTCCCTTCTGTAGCTTTTAGTGTTATTTAAGAGATCTGCATGCTGTATAAAGCTGTCATATGTGAATTTATTTAAAATGTAAAGGCCTTGCTCACTTCCAATTCAATGCTTTGATGTCAAATCAAAAGTTTTTCTCTCCTGGGGGAAAAAGAAGCCTGCCAATAATCTACTCTAGGATTGTAAACATCCAATCAATTAAATTCTCTTTAGAAATACATTGATTAACTTCAGTTACCAGTAGGATTACCACCAGGTAAACAAGTAAGCAACAGAAGACACCAAGAGAACAATTTGGCTATGACAATTGGAAGGAAAAGGAAAGGAAAATGCTGGAATTGGGATATAGAATACTTTTTTGTGAAAAGAGGAAAATGAATATATGCGGACTTGTGGGGAAAAGGCATTTCTGCTCCAAAGCCATGTCAAAGATGTATAACTCTTTAGAAGAAACAAAATCGTTTTTTGCTTTTCCTAGAGATTTGAAAATAAAAGCTACTGCAGCCATAGCAAAAAAAAAAAAAAAAAAAAAAAACGCACTGATGACTCAGAGCTATGGAAAAAAAACAACTAATTTTGGGATGGAAATACAGGAAATTCTGAAAAGCTTGCAAGCCTTTCATTAGACAAAATCAGATGTATTATTATAAATGTGCATGAGTTTAACCATTTTTTTTAAATTGAAGCAGCAGGGCTTATCTTACAATTATCTCTGAAATTACTACATAGCAGCATGCTAGAAAAATTACATTGTTAAGACTATAAGTGATAACATTCCACCTGCTCTTCCTGAAAATGTCACAATTTCTCTTACATTTGTAGCACTGTATATCAATACAGCACAGAACTACATTTTCAAATCAATTGACTCACTGAAATGCACCCAGAAAAACAAACATTTACATCAGCATAGCAGAGCTTCTGAAACAACATAGCATAGCAATAGCATTTAGACATATATCACTTCACAGTGCTTTACAGCCCTCTCTAAGCAGTTTACAGAGTCAGCTTATTGCCTCCAACATTTTGGATCCTTATTTTACCCACCTCGGAAGGATGGAAGGCTAAGTCAACCTTGAGACTGGTGAGATTCGAACTGCCAGATTGCTGGCAGCTGGCAGTCAGCAGAAGTGGCCTGCAGTACTGCATTCTAACCATTGTGCCACCGCAGCTCTACAATACAAGGTCTTGTGGTGATGGGGGCAGCGAAGTATGCTTACTTCTCTGCCCTCATTACGTCCGCAGATAATAGCCCGGCCGCCCTGTTCAGGGTGACCCATTCCCTCTTGAATCAGGGAGCGAGTGATGACCTTTTACAAGGGCAGGCTAAGAAGTTTAGTCAGCATCTGCTGGACAAAATCGCTCAGATCTGGACCGGTCTGGACTCCAACTGGGCAGGGTCTGATGCGGGGGAGAGGCAACTGGTCTTGTTGATGTCATTTGGGAGGAGTTCGATCTTGTTACTCTGGAGGAAGTAGACAGGATCATGGGTAGGCTGAGTGCCACCACGTGGTTATTGGACCCGTGTCCCTCCTGGCTCGTTTATGCGGCTTGGGAGGTTACACAAGTCTGGATCCAAGCAGTGGTTAATGCATCCTTGGGTGAGGGGAGCTTCCCTGCCACCTTGACGGAGGCAATGGTGAGGCCCCTCCTCAAGAGGCCTGCTTTGGACCCTGCTATTTTAAACAACTTTTGTCCCGTCTCCAACCTTCGCTTTGTAGCAAAGGTTGTTGAGAGCGTGGTGGCTCATCAGCTCCCATTGTTCATGGAGGAAGTGGATTATCTGGATCCATACCAGTCTGGTTTCAGGCCTGGGTACAGCATGGAGACGGCATTGGTCGCACTGGTGGATGATCTCTGGCGGGCTCAGGACAGAGGTTATTCCTCTGTCCTGGTCCTATTAGTCCTCTCAGCGGCTTTTGATACCTTCAACCATGGTATCTTGCTGCGGTGCCTTGAAGGGTTGGGAGTGGGAGACACTGTTCTACAGTGGTTCTCCTCCTACCTCTTGGGACGTTCACAGCTGGTGTTGGCAGGGGGGCAGAAGTCGTCCTCGAGGCCCCTCACTTGTGGGTGCCCCAGGGGTCGATTCTCTCTCCCCTCCTGTTCAACATCTATATGAAACCGCTGGGTGAGATCACCCATGGTTTTGGGGTGAGGTATCATCAGTACGCTGATGATACCCAGCTCTTTATCTCCACCCCAAACCAACCCAGTGATGCCCTCGACGTGATGTCCCAGTGCCTGGAAGTAGTGTGGATCTGGATGGGGAAGAACAGGCTTTGACTCAACCCCGCCAAGACCAAGTGGCTGTGGGTACCGGCATCTCAGTCTGTTCATGATATTCCACCTTTGGTTATGGGTGAGGTGTTACACCCCCACCCCCCCGTAGACAGGGCGCACAACTTGGGCTTCCTCCTGGATGCACGGCTTAATTTGAAAGATTGTTTAGTGGCTGTGACCAGGGGTGCATTTTCCCAGGTTCGCCTGGTGTGCCAGTTGCGCCCCTACTTGGACCGAGATGCCCTACACATGGTTACTCATGTGCTTGTCACCTCTCATATAGACTACTGCAATGCTCTTTACATGGGGCTACCCTTGAAGACCACTCAGAGGCTTCAGCTGGTGCAGAATGCGGCTGCATGGGTTGTGATGGGAGTGTCCTGACACTCCCATGTTACACCCCTCCTGTGCGAGCTGCATTGGCTTCCAGTTGCCCTCCGAGTGAGATTCAAGGTGCTGGTGATCACCTATAAAGCCCTACATGGCTTAGGCCCGGGCTACCTGCAGGAACATCTGCTGCCAGCAACAGCTTCCCATCGCCCAGTGCGTTCCCACAGAGAGGGCCTCCTCAGGGTGCCATCAGCCAGACAATGTCGGCTGGCGACTCCCAGGGGGAGAGCTTTCTTTGTGCTCACCCACCCTTTGGAACCAACTGCCCCTGGAGCTCCGGATGGCCCCCGACCTCCAGTCCTTCCGCCGCAATCTGAAAACATGGTTTTTTCATCTGGCCGGCCTGGACTGATAGGGATTTTAGTGTTGTGGGTCTAAATTTTAATCTAAATTTTAACTGTATTTAATGAGATATGGGTTTAATTATTTTTTAACTTTTTTATTGTGTGTTTTTATTGTTGTGAGCTGCCCTGAGTCCTTCGGGAGATAGGGCAGCATAAAAATCTCATTAAATAAATAAATAAAATTTATCTTATTTTATTTATTTTATTTTAATCCCATTTATATCCCACCCTTCTCTGAAGACTCAGGGCAGCTTACAATCTAAGAGCACAACTCATTGTCCTCAGCAACAGCCTTCATTCCATGTATATGCCTGCTCATTAGGGCTTTTGCCCCCCCAAGTGGCATTTTTACAAAGT
>JANHFR010003538.1:53584-63738 GCA_032468015.1 Mimophis mahfalensis
CATGCAGCCACTTTTTCCATTTGTAAGTCGAAAAATTTGTATGTCGAGTAGTTTGTAAGTAGAGGGACCACTGTATTGTGAAGTACAACAATCATCCATACATGCTAATTTATACTTTTTGCAACAATGTTTCATTTTAAATATTGCATAAATTTAGCAGGTAGACATACACTTTCCTCTTCCCCATTTCTGCACAAGGTAGACTTCAATTGTATTGATTGTGGGAGGGTAAGTTTTTGAAATTTTCTTCCCATACACTAAGGGCTTATTTATGGCAATAGAAATTGTGGCACAAGAACTACTAATATGTGAGAAATGTGATAAGTATGGCTTTCACTTGTGTTACACCTCGTAAGAGACTGTCATCTTTTTCATAGACAAGCAGCCTAAGGAATTCAGAAAGATAGTTGCCAGAGTGGAGGAATGAAAGTAAGTAGGAAAATAAAATAAAACTGTTGTATCTGAAGAGTGTGGGCAGCAAGATTTTAATTTGAAAGAAGTTTTAAACCATTTGATAAGATTTAGGAATGACTAAGGCAGAAATATTCCCCTGGAATGATAAGATAGCTAAATCAATCTTGGGGTGTGGGGGAAGTCTGGAAGGAAAGCTCAAGTACTGTACTCAGGAATAAGAAAGTTTAATTACAGTAACAGTGTTTTAAAAAATTAAATGTTGTGAAAATATACCCTAAAAAAACAGAAGTTCTGATAAAGAAAATTGTGAGCAATTCTGTAACCATATGTATGTCTTAAAGAAAGATAATAATATTATTTATTGTCACTTTGATTAAGATTAATAAAAGCAGCTTTGGTGTGATATCCAATTATTGGTTTTTGCTTAATAAGTTCACACTTAGTTCTCTTACTAATTGAGAAAATAATATCCCTCCTATGGAGCTAAGCTATTTCTAAATAGGCAAGTTATAAGAAATAAAATCGGTGTCTATTGAGATAATGAGGAAAACTGAGCTAAAGGGATGAAGACTGTCCTGAAGGAAAAATCTGATTAAAGGAGGATCCGATTGCCTCAATTTCCACATTAATACAGTTTTACCACATATACAAGGGATAGAAATTTAATAAAAAATAGCAAGTTTCACAAGAAAGAGAATTGGTACCTCTTTATTAATGTTGCATTTTTTATGTTCTGCCATATAGAATCATATATGTATTGCAGTAAATCTGGAGATTCTGAGGCAATATTATCTAAAATATAGATGGCTTTTTATACTGATAAAAAAACCAAAGCAACTACTTTTATCTAGCTCCCTTTGTTCTGAACAAAGAAAATGTCCACCGATAAGGCTAGGAACAGCAGTTTATTGAAATACATTTTTGGATTGGAAAGAAGCTAAGTCTCTTTCCAGGAGTTTATTCAACATCTTCTGCCAAAATTAAAAACAAAAAACATTCTTTCAAATGTGTGTTCATAGTTGGCAAAGGGTGAGACGTAGTGGTTCAAAGTACCTCTGACATTTTAAATGTTCTATATAATTACTTCTTTTTAACTTGCAGCCCGTGGCTATAAACACATGCATACTTTTCAAAATTGAAAAGACCTACTAGGTCACCTCAAGTCCCTGACAGAAAATTATGCTGTTGAGACAGTCCAATATACAGTTTCATTGACATTGGACAAGGTTTGGAGGGCTGAAAGCTTGGAACAGAAATTTAATTTCTTGATTTCCAGTCAGGAAGAAAACTTTTTGGCATAATCTTCAAGATTTTTTGCCAATGGAGAGAGAGAAAGCACAGGAATGCTTAGGAGCTGAACTCAGTGAAAAACGGAAGACTTCTTCCACATTTTTTTTCAGTGAGAATATATTTTGAGAAGTCTGCATCGAAGTTTCATACTATGTAAAATGTGACCGTGCGGGTTGTGATGGGAGCATCCTGATACTCCCATATTACACCCCTCCTGTGTGAGCTGCATTGGTTGCCGGTTGCCCTCCGGGTGAGATTCAAGGTGCTGGCACTTACCTATAAAGCCCTACATGGCTTAGGCCTGGGATATTTGCAGGACTGTCTGCTGCCAGGAACGATCTCCCATCACTCTGTGTGCTCCCACAGAGAGGGCCTCCTCAGGGTGCCGTCAGCCAGAGAGTGTTGGCTGGCGGCCCCCAGGGTGAGGACCTTCTCTGTTGGGGAACCTGCCCTCTGGAATAAACTGCCCATGGAGCTCCGGGTGGCCCCAGATTATCGGTCCTTCCATCGTGACCTCAAAACATGGATCTTTCAACTGGTCAACTTGGACTGATGGGGTTGGGGGGTTTTAAATATTGTATGTCTGGTTTTAATTGGTTATTATGGGATTATGGGTTTAATATTTTTTTTTAAAAAAAAATGTATTTTGTGTTTCTTATTGTTGTGAGCCACCCTGAGTCCTTCGGGAGATAGGGCAGCATACAAATCTCATAAATTAAATAAATAAATAAATAAATAAATAAATAAATAAATAAATATGCCCTATTAATTTCTTTTGATACTACTTGGGAATGAATATCAAGTAGGTGTCATAGGCATCCCATTTAATAGAGCATGGGTGTGTAACCAAGAATTTTGACTTTTTGATCATCAAGTGGCATGTCAGGAATTATGGTCTGAAAGGTGAAGGAACTATTTCAAAGAAGTAGATATTTGGGATACTAAGAATTTCATTTAATTTAAATTTTCAATGTAACAACTGTAGGAGGTGTCCAGACTGAGCCTGACAGAGTGGTCCAACACATCATCAGCCTCAAGTCTCTTTGTGCCCACAAGAGATCTAAGTCCAGCCAATTTGAATTCCCTTGATTTTTATCTACCACCAAATTGTTTTGGCTGTTAGTTCAGATTGTTGTAGAGTGCTTAATCTTGCAATAAATCTTTACACCCATTTGAACTGCTCATGCATTTTAAATTTCATCTCACCAAGCATTTTAATTAGTGTAAATGTAGGTTTTGTTTCAACTACTGAAACTTAATTTATTAATATAAGTTTAATATGCACAGACATTGCATTTAGCTGAAAAGAACTGGTCTTAATATTTGTTGTTGTTGGTTGCAAAGTCATGTCCAACCCATTCCGACTCCATGAACAATGTTCATCCAGGCCTTCCTGTCCTCTACCATCCCCCGGAGTCCATTTAAGTTCACACCAACTGCTTCAGTGACTCCATCCAGCCACCTCATTGTCTGTCATCCCATTCTTCTTTTGCCCTCAATCTTTCCCAGCATTAGGCTCTTCTCCAGTGAGTCCTTACTTTTCATTTGGTGGCCAAAGTATTTAAATTTCATCCTCAGGATCTGGCCTTCTAAAGATCAGTCAGGGTTGATCTCCTCTAGGACTGATTGGTTTGATCATCTTGCAGTCCAAGGGACTCACAGGAGTCTTTTCCAGCACCATAGTTCAAAGGCCTCAATTCTTTGGCGGTCAACTGTTCTTATGGTCCAACTTCCACAGCCATACATTGCAACTGGGAAAACCATCACCTTGACTATATGCACCTTTGTTGGCAGGGTGATGTCTCTGCTTTTTAGTATGCTGTCTAGATTTGCCATAGCTTTCCTCCCCAGGAGCAAATTCAATTTAATTTCTTGGCTGCAGTCCCCATCTGTGATGATCTTGGAGCCCAAGAAAATAAAATCTGTCACTACCTCCATTTCTTCTCCATCTATTTCCCAGGAATTGAGGGGGCCGGATGCCATGATCTTAGCTTCCTTAATGTTGAGTTTCAAACCAACTTTTGCACTCTTCATGTGCACCAAGAGGCTCTTTAGTTCCTCTTCACCTTCTGCCATTAGAGAGGTATCATCTGCATATCTGAGGTTGCTGATATTTCTTCCTGCAATCTTAATTCCAATTTGTGATTCATCTAGCCTTGCCTTTTTCATGATGTGCTTTGCATATACGTTAAATAGGCAAGGTGACAGTACACAGCCTTGCTGAACTCCTTTCTCAATTTTGAACCAATCAGTGATTCTGTGTCTGGTTATCACTATTGCTTCCTGACCATCATATAGGTTTTTCAAGAGACAAATAAGATGGTCTGGTATTCCTATTTCTTTAAGAACTTGCCACAATTTATTGTGGTCCACACAATCAAAGGCTTTAGCACAGTCAATGAAGCAGAAGTAGATGTTTTTTCTGGAACTTCCTAGCTTTCTCCATGATCCAGCATCTGTTGGCAATTTGATCTCTAGTTCCTCTGCCTCTTTGAAATCCTACCTGTACTTCTGGAAGTTCTCAGTCCACATACTGTTGGAGGCTAGCTTGTAAGATTTTGAGCATAATTTTGCTAGCATGTGAAATGCATGTGATGGTGCAGTAGTTTTAATATATGCGATAGGTCCTTAATATAGGATAATTCTGTACTAGAGGGAAGAGAAAAATGAAGAAAACTATAACCAGAAAAAATTCCTCTGTAGCTTAGCTTTCTCAGCTTGTTATTTCAGTTTACCAGTTCCAAGTCAATTCCAAGACTTCACTTCAAGGACCAGACAAATAAATCCCATATTAATTATGAATATTTCTGTAAAATAAGATTTATAACATTTATAAAATGAACTGATCTTCAGATGTCAACCTTTCTCAATCCAATATGAACCAGTCTTGCTCACAGAAACACACAAATAGACACATTTCCTTCCCTGTTTCTAACAGATACAGCATACAAAGAGAAACACAACAGAAATGGGGGTAGTAAAAGGAGTAGCTGCCCAAGGAAGGGAATAAAAATAGTAAAAACAAATAGAGGCAACTGAAAGAAGTAACTTGCCTAGGAAACCTAGAAAAGAGGAGATCTGTTTAGGGCTTACAATTAAGAATTAAAATCACTACGCAGAGTCTTTCCTTAGTTTCCAAAATAATTTTCAAAGGCAAGCATGCTTTTCACCACATCAATTAATACCTACTAATTTATGTTTGCCATGACATCTATGTCTGCCTCCATGTCAATTAATACCTACTAATTTATTTTAATGTTTTCAATTACTCTGAAGGATATTAAGATACTTGTAGGAGAAGAGCAGGCACAGGTAGAAGGTGGAATGAAATATGTCATCATTTTGGAGTCATTATGTTGTCACAAAAAAACAAAGTCTAATACCCTGTAAATTCTACTGACTCTTACTTAGCACCAATTTAGCACTGACTTTTAGTTGGCTATTATATAGGTAGCACCAATAAACCTTGAACCCTATGAATGTTCCTAGTTATTTGTTATTTGTCAGGAATGCTCCTGACAATATTCATCCCATAGTCATGTACTTATTTATAGAATAGAAACTTATCTTCCTTTTGGATAAATACAGTGTATAAAAAATAAGCTAAATGCCTTGAAATCCTAGCAATAGCACTGTCCTTGGGTGTGCTAGTAATCTCTGTATGAACGAAGTGAAGCTTATTCCCATGTTGTGCATGTTGTATTTTACCATTGTATTGCTGCATGTATCTTTGCAACAAGAAGCATTCCCGTTCCATTGAGAAGTGCAATTATGCATAGATTGAATTTAATTTCAGTAAGTATTTCTGTTTCCATTAGGTCAGAAAGCAAGAATTTACTGAGAAAATCTATGTCAGAATAAAGGGGGAGCTGAGATTGCATGGGTTATCATTCCACATAATGGATTTTGCTAAATTTAGACAGGCTTGAGGCAAAAGGTTGAGCTTTAAAGGACACTAGGGAATAATCCGATGAAATGTCTACTGATACTCATTACTAATTGTTATTTACAGTAATGATTTCAAATATGCAGAATTCTAACTAATATTGTTAGAATGTAAAATTATATTATATTATATTTAATAATTGTACTGTTGTTCTACATCTAGGTTTGTAAACATGTTGAAAACATAATTTCCTCAGCATTTGGTGGGATCTCAAGCAGAATGATGATCTCAGGAATGGAGATTTAATCTCCAGATGTAATGTCTGGTAATAAGCTTTTATATTATTTATTTCAAGAGATCAGTAACTGAAGAATCAAGAGAGGTTAACAAGCAGTAAAAATAGAATTTTTTTATACGTAGCAATTTTAAGTTTTAATTAGACATATAATTATCTGAATTGTTGTCTTTGAAATCTATTTATTCAAGAGAAAATTAGTAGACATTCAAAATTCAAATGATTATTTTTGCATGTATATGCTGCTTGAATATGGATTTATGCAGTACATATGTGAATTATCTGAATTAAACTGTATTTTAATTTTAAAAGATCTGCATTGTCCTAGTTTACAATAATTTAATGTACATGGCAGTTTATTCAGAATTCTAGAAAGTAGATTGGCTTATGTGATCTTTTCATTATACATTCTGATCATTATATGATGCCAGAAAGCTAAAATTCATTGGTAGGGGTTTGGTACAAATAAGATGAAAAAGCGAAGGAGAAAGAAAGAATTGCTATAAAATATAAATTTTTTGAGCTGACACAAAATAATGTTTTCACTAATCTCATTTCCAGTCTATTTTTCTCTTTGTCTTTAAAACTTATCTTCACTAATATAATATAGATATTGCTCCCAGGGGGTTTCCCTTCCCATTTTTTACCTCTTAAATGCACTGTTTATAACATAGTTCTTTCAAGAACAGACATACACAAAGCAGAATGAAAAAGCTAATAAAAAAAGGAAGCTAAGGTAATTTATCAAAATAAACAGTGATGGGAAGGAAATGTAGAGGGGACAGTCATGTTTAAGAAGAAATATGGTGCATATGTTTTGCATGAGTACAGTAACATTCAGTTATTATCACTAGTTATGATGGAAGATACAGGTATCATAAGTGGAAAAGATTTCAGCTTAAACCTTGGAGGAGTACCATCCAGCAGGATAAAATGTGTTATTAAAGATGAGTTAGAAATATTTTGGGATCACTTTTTAATGAGAATCGACCTGATTTGTACATTTATAACCAAAACTTTGACTGAAACCCATGTTTTTAAAGATGCGGTTCTCCAGACATTTGTGACATTTAGATTTTAGAAAAAGAAATGCAGACAAAAATTGTAGGGTAAAGGAGAGTGCACACGTAAATGTACACAACATGCAAGAAAATGCTTACAAAACAACACTAGAGCAATATAGGCCCTGCTTTTATTGCTTATCGAAAAAAAGCCCTTTAAATTCATTCACAATAAACCTCCAAGTGCCATAAAACTAGCTGCATGAGATGTAAAACAGCCTTTTAAATTGGCCTGTCACATAGTAAAGTAGTTAAAGGAACTCAAACATCCATCTCTGAGCCCCTGTAGCAGCAGGCCTCCATCATTATCATAATCCAGACTAAAAGAACAATTGTTCAGTTACCTTTTCTATTCTACAAGCAACATATATTCTAGTTCAGCAAGGAACATCTCTTATGCAGCAGCCTTAAATACTTAGGACTTCTGCACCTAGGCTCAGATGAGGCTAAGTTGTTTGTATTTTGCTAAGATATAATTATGTAAAACTATAGACCTTATCAAGAATTTTCCTGAGAGCAGCCACTCTTTCACCATACTGATTTCTGAGTTTCCACTATTCCTCATTTTGGGAGAAAAATCCATCTGGTTCAGTTCCAAGCTGGAAGAAAGACACTTGAAACATGGAGGCTGATTGTAAAGTTGGTTTAATGATGAAGCAGAACCACATGTGATTCTGGACAGCTGACAAAATGGAGTTGATAGTGGGTGGGTTTTTATACCTTATTTAGGCTTTGTATTTAAGCTTCCTATTCCCGTGCAAGAACATGTCTTTAATATTCTATTGGCTGTTGTCAGATTCCTATGGAGTCATGTAGGGGTTATGTAAGGGTCATAGCTGGCTCTATGGGCAAAAGAGGAAACACAAATCCCAGGTGCTTGTCTGAGCTAATATGGTCAACCTCTGACTTATTCTTTAGCTGAACTCCAAGGTTTCTGTGATGTTGAAGTTAGGACTGCAATGAAGGAGCTTGTGTTCTGAAAAGTTCTTGAGCAATTGCTGTTGTGGCTAATGGCTTTTGTCCTGTGCTGGATCTTGGCTGAGGGGCTGCTTTCTAATCCTACCATTCTGCCAAGGAGTTTCCAAATATCCTGTCTTGACTGGATTACCAAATCTGCATTTCTAAAAGCTGGCCTTCTCAGTTTCTGTTTGGGAGCAGGGAGACTGGGGCTGGTTTAAGAGCATGTTTCTCCTTTCTCCCTTTGTGGAAATATAATATCTTGCCTTTTTAATACTCCTCAAAATATTTCAGTTGGGGGGGGGGGGGGCTTCTCAAAGTCACTATTCTCAGGGCATATGAATGTAATTCCTGGTAAGATTTCTCTTCTGGTCTCTGGACTGTGATGATTGCTTCTAGTGAAGTAAGACACTTGAGGCTTGTATAGTAAAATGTAACTTATTTATTATAAAATAAAGAAAATAATAAAGTCTAACTAGACATCAGGATGCAGACATGCAGCAGCATCTGCTCTTGTTGCAACATGGCATCCAAGTGTAAGATGGAAATGGAGGAGAGTTACAGGTAGGGGAAGCTCCTCCCATTTCCTGTGGGATGTAAGGCGGGAAAAATAGGTATTTCCCATCTATATCAGGTTACAGACAGCCAGGCTCAGCACACATTAACAATTGCTTAACAAGTTCTCTCTGTGTTAGTTCTTGAATACTCAAAGAAGCAAACAGGACCTCTAACTCTGGCTTCTTGGAATGCTCCAAAATTAGCAGGTAAAAAGATTAAATTAGGAGAAATAGATACCAGGGCAAAAGAAGAAGGGGACGATAGAGAATGAGGTGGATGGATGGAGTCACTGAAGCAGTTGGTGTGAGATTAAATGGACTCCGGGGGATGGTGGAGGACAGGAAGGCCTGGAGGAACATTGTTCATGGGTCGGACACGACTTCACAACTAACAACAACAAAAAGATACCAGGAAAAAGTGCTACTAATGTCACTTTGTTTAACAATGAGATGAAACACAAAAGGGGATGGCATGAATTTAGTACTGGCAAAATTGGAAATGCAACAATTACACTTGAGAGATCACCAGGTCTGATATTTCAAATGGTTCACCTGCTTTTAAGTTTGATCAAAATAAAAAAGCTTATTTAGTCACCAGTACAAAAGTTTTTTCCTGGTTACATTACTCTGTAACCAGTTTGCTCATATCCAGCGGCTTTCTGGAAATAAAATCTTCACCTTGCCTCTGAAAATGCCAGTCATAGCTGCTGGTGAAACATCAGGAAATCTGTTGTCTAGACCACAGTCACTGAACCTTGAAGCCCACCAATTTTAGGTCATATTCACAAAATAGCATTTCCTAGGTAAACAAATATCTCATATACAGGGATGTTTCTGATTTCTAAAATACAACAGACATTATTACTGAGGAAATTTAGTTTACTCCTTATGGGAACTAAGGGATAACGCCAACAATTTGGCAAGCAACTGGCTTGCTATGGTCTGCCTTGAACTTTGTTTTCCCTTAGCTAAATGCTAAATTACTGAGGTGAGAAATAAAAGCATGCATTTTACGATGCAAAAATCAGTCATCAGTTATTTTGTCAAGCTCATGTATATTTTTGATACATTTTGGTGAAATACAGTAAGAAAACTTGTTATCTGACTGTGTCCCTGGTTTGATTCTCTACAGCATACAATGTCCTATACTTTAGAAGAAAGGTATAAGAACTTTCACATTCATCTAAATTTGAACACTGAAATCATACAAAATTAAGTTGGCCTTGGTTTCATTACACATTCAGATCAAGTGTCAAGCCTGAACCAAGTCTGTAAAAAGGTTTTCTCTGATTCATGAATCTTTCAAGCAAACCTGTTCTGATCTCTGGTTTTGCATTGCAGTCATGCAAAATTTGTTACTTTCTAAAGATTCTTGACACAAAAGTAGGTAACAGTAGATAGTTTTACACATTTTGGATTTCAGAATTGCAAGTAAGGGCATTAACTGAAATTCAAAGCAGAACCCACAAGGCTTTGACTTAAAATATTCCCCTGCCTCAATATACACTGATATATTTAAAAATTTGGTAAATTGAAATTGTATGAATGGCTAACGATTTCTATGGTCTCTCTGTAACTGCCTAGTAATACAGTATATACCAGTGTTTCTCAACCTTGCCAGTTTGAAGATGTGTGGATTTCAACTCGCAGAATTCCCCAGCCAGCATTGTGCTGGCTGAGGAATTCTGGGAGTT
>JANHFR010003538.1:63838-76353 GCA_032468015.1 Mimophis mahfalensis
AGTGCCAGCCATCCCCTCCCTGTTGGGCAAACCGGCTCAAAATTCCGGCTGTTCCAACATAAGATAGTCTGGGGGTGGGGGGGGGGGGGCAAGAGGTAAGTGGAGGGCCAACTACCCTTGCCAGAATAAAAGTGAGCTGGGGAAGGGCAGCCAGAGGAAAGGGGAAATTGGGCAACCTACTGTCGTCCCGTATCCCCTCAGCATAACAAAGTCCAAGGCTCATCTCCTCCTCTCCAGGCCGTCGGGAGCATGGCAGCAATAGAAAGGCCACCCCATGTGGCTCCATTCCCACCAAACGGCTGCCCAGGCCTCCACTGGACCAGGAGAGAAGACCTGGCCCGGAACCTCCCGGCACTTGATCGGGCTCCGCAGCCAGCCCGATCGCCAGCTGATGACCTCCACCGGCTCGGAGCACCTCTGCCACCTCATTGAAGCCATAGGCCGCAAAACGAGGCCCAGCCCCGCGGCAATGTCCGTGGCGATATCCGCAGCAATCTCCGCCCTCCCGCCACCGATATCTGCAGTGGGGGGCTCTAAGCATGCCGCATGAATCCAGCCACATCATCACGGGCAGAGTAGCAAAACAGCCCACCGATGACCCAGCCAACTGCTCAGGAAAGCGCCTGCGGCGGTCAGCGAAAATCAGCAGCAGACCGCCCTCTTGGGCATGCGCAGAAAAAAAAGAAAAAAAGAAAAAAAAAATGGTAATCATATGGGACATTGCAACTGTCATAAATACATTCCAGTTGTCAAGCACCTGAACTGTGATCACGTGACCATGGGGATGCTACAAGAGTTGTAAGTGTGAAAGCTGGTTATAAGTAACTTTTTTCTGTACTATTGTAATTTCAAACTGCCACTAAGCGATTGCTTATAAATCGAGGACTACCTGTATTTCTACCTGTGTGTACAAGATGTTTGGCTCCACACAATTTCCATCAGCAGTCCAGCCATAGTAACAACTGCCACAAAAATTAAGAGAGGTCTTTTGACCTTCCAAAGCTTGCCCTGCGAAATAATTTTCAAGATCTTTTCTGAATCATAACTTCCTGAAACTATGCAAATTGCTTGGCAATGATGAAGTAATGATTTGTCATTGCCTTTTTGGGGGGATGTTTTTTCAATTCAGATAAAAATGGTAAAATAAAGATGATCATAGGCCTCTGGGATGTGAAATGCTACTGTTCTCATCCTTAAGGCTCATCCTAGTGCGCCTACATCTGCCCCAAATGATCCAGGAGTTGTGAACTACTGTTTTAGTGATACCATTGCATTGCAGTAAGACTTCATAGCTCAGTGGCTGGTTTAGGTATGTTTAAAGAACACTTGTTCTCAAGAGAGTAGAATATGTAAGCTTGGGATTAGTGTAGGACAGTGGTTCTCAACCTATGGGTCGGGATCCCTTTGGGGGTCGAACGACCCTTTCACAGGGGTTGCCTAAGACCACCGGAAAACACATATTTCAATACAAATACAGCCTGAGTTCCTGGAGTAAAGATAGAAGATGCATTTAACAAATATAATAATTTTTTCATAATTATTCTTTAAATTGTAGGTGGAATAAATTCAGGTTGAATAATATACCATAATATGCCAGATACAGAATTTTAAGTGAAATGCTCTTTTCCTGAAAAAAAGAAACCATGATATTAAAAATGTAATTGTCAAGGGCCAGGAAATCAGTTGATTCAGGCAGTTCAAATTAGTATAAAGATTTATTTTAAGCTTAAGCTCTCTACAAGAATCTGAACTACTAACAGTCAAGGGAAATTCACTGGTGGGCATGAAGGGACATGAGACTAATGATATTTTTGATCCCTCCCTCGGGCTCAACCTGGTCATCTCCTACAGCAGAAGTGTCAAACTCACGGTCCCAGGTCTGGATCCGGACTGCGGGGTGCTTAGATCTGGCCTGCAGGGCTGCCCTGGAAACAGTGAAGGACTGGCCCATGGTAGCTCGGCCCGTCCCTCATGAGCACTGTTTTCACTGTCAGGGTGGTGCAAGAGGCTGTTAAAGCAGAGAACATTGCTCAAGGGAGAATAGAACTCACAGCCCTCCCAGGCTCCATTTTCACTGGCAGAGGGTTTCAGGAGGCCATTGCAGCCAAAAACAGAACTCGGGAGGGCCATGAGCAGCACTCCCAAGCTCTGTTTTCACTAGCAGAAGGTTGCAGGAGGCTGTCACAGCTGAAAATTAAGCTCGGGAACTGTTGTGGCTCCATCATCTGCTGCTGATTTGGCAACTGACACTGACTCAGAAGACCTGGAGTCAGTTGCTGACAGTATGTGCCTAGTCCTCCCATGAGCCAACAAGAGTTGGCTGCTGACATTGTGCCAGCAAGGGCTGGCCACTCCATGGGTCAGCAGATGATGGGTGCAGACAGCAGCAGGGAGGAATCCTTGGCTGATGCTAGGGAAAGGTATTGACTGAGGAGAGAACACAACACCAAAAGGGGAGAGGCTGGGCTGCAGCTGACCACTAATAGGACCACACCCTAGAGGAGTTAAAAGGGGTCTGGCTGAGTCTAGTTCTCTGCAGGAACCAATGTTTGCATCTTGTCATGAAACTGTGTTTGCTTTCAGAGTTTTTGGTTGGCTTCCAGCTTATCTGTATGTGTTAACTGGCGTCTGTTGGCAGCTTTCCCGGTTTTCATTAGTCAAGGACAATATTGTGCTTTTGAACTCACAGTGGGGGTTTGCTTTAAAGACAGCATTCTGCTCATGGACTCATGAACATTGGGGGTTTTGCTTTAAAACTGCCACTGTTTGGGGGCCCAAGCCAAGAGGAACAAAATAGAAGCCCATTTATTCTGGCAGAGTCCTTGGGACACCAGAGGCACCCTTAACACAAATGACATTAAGCTGGCCATACACAACTGTCCAAGGTCAAACACAACCCTGATGTGGCCCTCAATGAAATTGAGTTTGACACCCTGTCCTACAATAATAACAGTTATTTTCTTAGTCCATTATTTCATCACTCATTAGATGCATAGGATTTTCTAGAATCGTTGCTTCTTATTCATACAAATAAAATGATTCCATAATGATAGCTGAATATATGTGTATATGGGAGAGAAAAAGAGATGTGTGGAAGAAAAAAAAATATGCCCATTTTTAAGTATTATGCAGATCTATTGGTCAACAATAGTATCATTTTATTCAGCTTTTACTCAAGAGATACTGGAATACACTCTTAAAATATATATTGTAAAAGAAATTACTTTTTAAAATAACTATAATGATGCATTATACATCTACTATAAATAACTATACATCTAGATTTATAATTTTGTAAAGACATTTTGCATTGAGAAGATATTTTAGGAGGCTAAGTATTTCTCCATACGAATTGTTATTGGATTTCATTTTGTGAATTTTCTTCATATTAATAATTGTTGCATAACAACTTCTTTCCTAGCTATCCTGTGAAAACTATGTTTAGCTAATTCTAGTCACAGACCTTTCTTAAGGAATTACATTTTTGAAAACAAAGATCAACTTAAAGTTGCACTGAGTTTGGCACAATATAGATTGAGCTATACTTACAGGTTTCACAATTAGCAGTTAATCACATCTGTCAATGAAATGTTATAAATTCTCCATATTCTGTGAATCTGAAAATGAAAAGAAGAACCTCAAGTACCCAAACACATGCTGACTCTTCTTCTGTTATGCAGTTGCAGAGATTATTGTATATTTTTCTTGGTGCTTAGGAATCTCCATTTCAGTGCTGTCAACAAGTGCTGGTAAATCAAGTCATTACTGAGAATCCTGGTGTTATCTTGACATGCTGATGACTATCTAGAAGTCCTTCATTTCATGTTTCATGATCTCTGACAACAATAGCACAATTCCTCTATTCATTTACCAGATCAGTTCTCAATGTTCTTATTCAGAAATAAGTCCCTTCAATAGGACACACTTTATTGTAAATATGCTTAGAATTGCAGTCTCAGACCTCAACTATTTTCCATCTGTTTATCTGATATATTTCTATACTATTTCCCACACAATCCCATATTGAAGCAATAAGAATGATCAAATACAATAATACAAAACAATAAATGTAAGCAACATGAAAAACATACTCATGAAAAGGAGGAAAAAAGAAGAAAAGTAAAATAAATAATGATTTGTTTAATATTTAAATGGTGGCATAGTGGTTAAAATGCAGCATTGTAGGCAAACTCTGCCCACAACCAGGAGTTTGATCCTGATGGACTCAATGTGATGACCCGGGGCATGGCACGAAGGAAACACAGCCAGAGAACCAGTATGAGTCCCTTTATTGGCACCAACTTTGCCCCCCACATCCTGTTTTCTCTCTGGCCTGGAGAAAAGCTCTCTCACAAACCTGCAGCAGCCTCTGGCTGCTGATACAACAGTCCAAATGCTGTAAGCAGAATGACTGCAATCAGTCACTCCAGCAGGGCAAGATAATGAGTCCAAGAAGCCAAGAATCATGGCAATAATTCCAGCAAGACAATGTAAGCACACAGAAGCACAGCAATAATTCAAATAGTCAGGAGGAATGCCAGGAATGCAGGCCACAATTCTCAACACTAGATGAATTCAGCATCTGTTCCCAACAAACACACCTCCCAACTGCCTCTCCTTTAAACTCTATCCCCAGGTGTGCCTTGTAAAGGGAATTGGGGCCCTTTCCTTCCTCATAAGCCACACAACCCACATTCTCTCTTCTGCATTCTTCTAATTCTTCCTTGTGCATCCTAGGATGAGGAGGGGGTGGGCCTTGGTCCTCATCTGAACCACCTCTCTCTTGTTTTACCTCTCCCCTGCTCTGCCCAGCTTGACTTTGCCCTTCCCCAGTTTCCTCCACACCAATAGACCCACTCTCCCACTCTCTGTCAGCTGTTCGTCTTCTGTTTCAGATTTAGGCTCCAAGGGGGCATGACACTCAATGTTCACTGAACCTTCCATCCTTCTGAGGTGGGTAAAAGGAGAACCCAGATTGTTGGGGACAATATGTTGACATTTTAAACTGCCCAGAGTGCTGTAAAAAAGTTCGTGTGGCACCTATGTTTTTGAATTTATTTCCCTAGAGATTAATTTAGCTTTAATTCCACTGCATTTTCATAAAGCTTTAAAAACTTTTGTTACTGAAGCTGAAGATCCAGATGTATGTCCCAACTCATGTGATGGTTGTGTTAACTTGGTGGTGATTTTTTTAAAAATCTTGGTGCTGATAACATGTTTGTTGCCTTTTATCTTTATGTTTTTTCTATTGTTGCTAGTCACCAAAAGCAACAAATTTCCTCAACCACGCTGAGAAAAAGCACAATTCTTTTTCACTGGGAGGACATGATAATTGCAGAATACCCTGCACCCACTCAATGAAAATAATGCTTCCCCCTTGAAATCTAATAACCCAGATAGAGACTCTGAGAATTAAAACATTGTAATGTTTATGTTTATCTTCATGGACTGCTAAATCTGTACAAAAATAGAACAGACTCTTCAATACAAGCATCATTACCATCTGCTGCCAGGATAAAATCATCAACACACAGTAAAATTGCAGATTTACCCAGGAGCAAAAGGGTAGCAGGAAGTACAGATGCAGACAATATAGGAGTCTTTCTATAGCTGTGAAGGATTTTGATCCATATGAGTTGCTGGTAAAAGCCAGCAGATATTTAAAATTAGCAGTGTAAAGAAAACAAAATATGGGTTTACAAATGTAACACAGGAGACTGTTTGAAACTGGGTTCAAAATCGTAGCTGGATTGGATGCAAAATGAAAAGTTGTTCAAGTAATAATTCTGTAACATCTGAGATCTTGAAACAGAATATTATACTAGTCCCCCTCCTCTTTCTGGTGTGACTTTTTAACAGCAAGGATAGGACTGTTAGATGCAGTGGAAGAAGACACCAAAATATCTTACTATTTTAGTTCAGTAACATTGGAACGGGGGCTTTCAATAGCATCTTTAATCAGAACTTACTGAATTTGAAGAAGAAACAGTTGGTCATGCTGACTTGACCAAACCACTTTCACATTTTGAGGTAGCCCATAAGGATTATTCTACACAGGCAAGAGCAGAATGTGGAGATAAAACAGGAAAGAAGAATGGATAGAGGTCAAGCAACAACTGAATTATAGTGTTCTTCTGGGATCTGTGATTGGATGTATTTACATACCAGAAAACAGTGCATTTAAGCTTACAAAGTAAATTGCAAATTGCAAACTGCAAATAAATTTAAGGCAACTTAGTACCCAAAGGAAAAGCACGTTTTTCACACAAGAAGCTGTTTTTAGTAGTTAGCAGGGTGGTAACCTAATGAGCAGAAGTACCTAGCATATCTTAGCACTAAGAGGAGTAGGTGCGGGAGAAGAAAAAGACAACACAGACACTGAAGGTCCAGTGTCCATCAAAAAGAAATGGAACAGCCAACTCAAGCAACCAAGAGCAACTAGAAATATCTCAACTGTCTTATTGTACAAGAACAATAATCACAGTGCTGATGTGGTCCTAAATACTTGTTTTATATGGAGTGAGAAATTATTGCCCCATTTTTCATGCATAATTCAAGATCCTAATTCCAAACATTTGGTGCTAAAAAGAAAATGTGTTAAGGTTTCCAAGCAATAACATTGCAAAAACAAGGCATTTCTAATAACATTCCTTCATAATCTACATGTTTGTAAATTAGGTTTAATTGAAATATCCCAGATTATTGTGCGGAATTAAAATTAAGTTAAAAAAGAAAATTTGTTCATGTCTACCTTTTGAGTGTGTGTGTGTATGACTTTCTAAATTTTGCCTGACACCTTTCAGATACTGTCTTATGCAGTCACTAGACTGAGAGTATACACACCAAAACCAATTACTTGTGTGTCCAATCACAGTTGGCCAATAAAAGAATTCTAATTCTAATTCTACACATGAGTAGAAATGTTATTGTATATGATCTATTAAGGTTTACAAGGGTCAATGGACGTATAAGTGTCTTCCTGCTTGGACTGAATCTTGTATTGTATTTGTATTTGTATGTATTGGACATGTATGCCGCCCTTCTCCCGAAGGACTCAGGACAGCTCACAACAATGTAAAAACAAAAAGTACAAAATTTTAAAAAATATTAAACAAGAATTCCAATAAATCTAAAAGAAAAACCAGTTAACGTTTAAACTTTAAAATATACGATTAAAATTAATTAAAATTGATCCCCTCAGTCCAGACCGGTCTGCTGAAATAGCCATGTCTTTAAGGCATGGCCGAAGGAGCGAAGGTTGGGAAATATCTGAAGCTCCAGGGGGAGGTCATTCCAGAGGGTAGGTGCCGCTACAGAGAAGGCTCCCCCCTGCGGGTCACCAGCTGACACTGTCTGGCCAATGGCACCCTGAGGTTTTCTTGCCTGAAAACAAGCTGATTTTTTTCCCCTCAACTTCACAAGTGTAAAATGAGTGACAAATTAGGAAATGGATTTTAGCTTAGCAGTTTGGCTGTTGATCCTGAATAATTTCTCAATAAACAGTACTGTATACAAGATAAAAGCATATACAGTGCTAACTATACCCCAGAAAAAGAGAAGCTGCTGACTGGTCTTTCAGAGATAATACACTTTTTGATCTCAGGTATTTCTATGTTAATGTCCTCAGTTAAAGGGTATTATATCAGTAGAGGTATATGTTTAATGTCACTGTTTAACAATTCTGCAAATTTAACATAATACTTAGAAAACTGTTTAAATTGAATATGAACACATACACAGTTTCATGCAACTTCAAATTGTTGCAAAGGACACAAAACTTAATTCTTTGGAGAAAATAGATATTAATTCTACCAGGTCTTCCACCTATAAAAATGACTTACAACCACATAAAGGCCTGGAAAAACGGAAAGCAAAGAAACTGCAGGAAAAAAACTACTGTAACTCATCTCCTCCCTTTGCATCACCACAGAGAATGTTAATGAACAGTGGGCATAATGTAATGCCATATGTCATTTTTAGTTAGGAGAACAGTGGTTATTACAAAAGAAACAATTTCTTTGATTTTCCTCATATGGTCCATTTTTCCTGTTATTATACCCAATTGACAACAAAGATGCTTTGGGATGCAAAACTGAAATGGGCAGTTAAAGCAATATCCTAATGCAGTGTTAACAAAATTCACTTGTTAATGTTCAAGAAGAAATCTCAAGTAGTTTGTTGAGGAGACCCAGGGCTGTTCTGCACAACCTGCTAATCATAGGAGATGCTTCATCAACCTTATTTAGAGGATATACTTTAAGTGGATAAAATTACTTTCAAGACACTTCAGATCTATCACAGAAGCAGGCTATTATGTAGAAATAATGTTAGAGGTGGGAATCTTCCCAACTTCTATTAGAAGCCTGGTGATGTAAGATGATCCAGCTCTTCAAGTCCTACTCCAGGGAAAATGTCTATGCCAGCCCAAGCAAAGCAGGAAGAGCAGCGCTTGAAAAGAGGGTTGTAAAGATGTATTTTTGATGCTTGTCCACTGGTGGGATTCAGCTGTTTCGCACCCGTTTGGGTGAACCAGTCATTAAATTCCCCCTCCCCCTTGCTATCAAAGTGGATCCTGGATGCTGCACAATGTGAGGGGAAGGAGAAGGCCACTTTCCCTCTTTCTTCTCCCTGCTCCTCCTCCTTTCTTCATGGTGGCCACTCCATTGTCCGTTTCTCCATTTCAGAGCAGTGCAGTTCAGCCCAGGATCCACTTTGATAGTGGGGGGTGAGATTTAACAACCAATTCACCCAGGGTCAGGTTGGCCATTGTGTGAAGCTCATCCCACAGGTGTGGCAGAACTGAAGGATCAGGATAGGTGACGCTTCACATGACAGCAAAACTGAACCTGGGAGAACCAGTTGTTAAATTATTTTAATCCCATCACTGATCCTGTCCACAGATTTCCATAACTGCATACTCACTGAAAGATAATGTAGAGGAAGTAGCTTTATTTATTTATTTATTTGTTTGTTTGTTTGTTTGTTTGTTTGTTTATTCGATTTATAGGCCGCCCTTCTTACAAAGACTCAGGGCGGCTTACATCAATCGGAACAGTTACAATACAGCTATATTTATAAAGTAAATTTAGAGCCTCATAAGTTACAGCCCAATTGAAATACAATACAATTTAAAATTTAAACAACCCAATTAAGTCCAACGTTAGAGCATGCACTCTCTCTAGGTTAAGAGAGATCTTCTTTTGTGAGGGAAAGACAGTGTAACTGGACAGTGGCAGTTTTTAGCAGGTCATCTTAACTATATGGAAGAAAGGAGGGGACAGGTCTTCTGTTGCTGTCAATTCTTTGATCCCCTAAACAAATCAGTGAAGCAACAGCAACAGATTTGCAGATCTTTTGCTGCTGGAAGTGACACCAAAGATGGGCCTCCCAACCTTGCTTTGCTCCTCCTCCTTTCTGTTCCCATGCAAATAGGGATTTGCAAATTCATCCAACACATTTTCTCTTCCACTGGAAAACAGCACTCTGATGCTGTCCTGTGGAACTACTCTTAGGCTGAAACATATGTGAGGAAAGCTTAAGGCTCGGTGCCAATTTAAACTAAAAGTTTTTAAAATCTCGAGACTTGCTGGGTAGCGGTAGTGAACATGATGAATGGAGTTGATGGGCAGGTCAAAGAAAGAAGTGCCAGTGAGAAGACTAGATATCTGGAACCTGATGGATAAGGAGAAGATAGCATATGGCTGCTCCTCAAGGAGACACTGAAAGACAGCAGTCTCCCATGGGTTTGAGGGCCAGGAGATGATGGAATCAGCCACCATGCTCATAAATGAAAAGGAAATACAGTGGAACCTCTGGTCATGAATACTTTTGACCACAACCAAATCGGGTTCTGACCAAAAAATAACAGTTTTTTTGTAGGAACCCAATTGTTTGTCTGTTTTAAGTCATAACAGAGATTTGTGTCAGGCATAAGCACCAGAACTGTGAATAGACCCAAGTAGATATTATATTGCTGATCACCTGTATTACAAGAATCTCAGCAGACTGTCTGTTTGCCTTCTCTTGAGAAGCATCAAATATATACTTAAGGGTTTTACCTCTGATGTTTCCGCCCCTGAACCAACTTCAGGCTGGAATATCTCTTTATTTCCCCCTAAAGGGGTCCCTCGTCTTCTGCCAGTGAATCCAACACAGTTTGAGACTCTAGTGATTTCCAAAGTTAAACACCAGCAGGGATTAAGGCTTCCAGGCAGAAATGCAGAAAGAAAGAAAGAAGGAAGGAAGGAAGGAAGGAAGGAAGGAAGGAAGGAAGGAAGGAAGGAAGGAAGGAAGGAAGGAAGGAAGGAGTAAATCTACTCTTGGCTTTTGATTAGTACAGGGATTTACAAAATGACACAAAATATTATAATATTAAAAAACTACATTTTTGAAGAATTGCACAGAAATTGTTACTTGTAATATCAGCCTTATTTTACTTCTTTTTTTCTTTTTTTCTCGGCACTTTTTATTCTTTTTCTGAGTTTAGTGTATATTTACTTTTACTACTGGTACTACTGCCATTTTTAAAAAATCTTCAATACAATTATTTTTTAAAAAAATTAAAATATCATCCAATACACAGCCACTCGATATTCTTTCTTCTTTTGCACTTGAAAATTCTGACCTTCTCTTTTTTTTCTTTTGGCTCACTGATGCACACTGGATTATCATATAAAAAACAAAAAGAGTAGAAAGCTAATATTACAGGGAAAGATTTTAGGTTTCATCTATTTGTATATACTACTCAGTTCAGTTTTCCTGGAATTTGATCCTCCATGAGAGTTATAATCACAAAACAAGACCCAGTCAGAAATATTTCCAGTAGGTTACAATGCAAATTCATTCTAAGTTTTTCAAAAATGTATAATTTGAAAAATCTATCTACCCTAACAACTTAGCTGGATCTTTTGAATTCATTTTGGCATTTAAAATATACATACAAACTGACATTTTATATGAAAGTTGTTGGGGTTTTTTGCCATTGCAAAAAAAACACATATTTTACAAACTAGCTGGGTTTTTATTATGTAAGATAGATCCATGGGGCATATGTACATAGGTGAGAATTAAATATATGACCCTTGAACTCAATATAATCAATATAATAACTGTGATTATGACACATTTTTAGATGAACTACTGCTTATTAGCTATACAGGATTTTCTTATTCTATAAACAGCTGATCAGCAGGATTTGAACTCTTTAAAAAAGACTGTGCATGCACTTTATTGGATTTTAACCACATATTGTATATACTGACAAGAAAGCAGGACCAAGTAGGTTATGAATTTCTGAACTGGTCAGCATTTACTTTTTTAGAGCTTCTTAATGAAGATAGGATCACTAAAGCTTCCCATACAATATAGCACTTAACTAGGGCACCTTAAAGTCTGTGAAAATCCATATAAAACTAGCTAGCTATCTTCCAAAACTTTCCTGGCTATTGATGTTATTTTCTTAGTAGCTGCAATATTGACATATCCAGTTTGAAACTGGTTCACCATGTCTAGTTGAGAGGGAAGTTAATTCTCTCAAACTCTCATATTGGAAGCAGCCAAGACAACAAAAGTTTTCCCGTGTTTTTGATTGTTTAACGGTCATTTCTGTGCAGAAAATTAAATGTTATGAAGCTTATTTTAATAGACTGAATGGTTTGTATGAAAATAAATCAATAGTATCTTTTTTGGTGTGTTCATAAATTAAATATAAATGTAATATGACACAAATTAGATATACAAAAATATCTTCCCCTTAAAATATAAGCTCAAAGAATGAGGACTAAGTTTTGCATCTGTCACATAATTTTATTGCTTTGTTTTATTACTGTGGGCTGTCAACCATTAGTTCAAATAGTTTGGAGGGTGAAGGCTTTAGAGTTTCCCCGATCTTGGATTGAATTCTTTCACCCTGAACAACTATAGTTAGTCGTTTGTTATTTAAATAGCAAATTCTATTTAGAAAGCTGCCTGTAAATTATATTAATCTGACAGCCTCATTTTGTTTTATTTTGTGCCTAGATCTTTCTTTTAGAATGAAAAGGATATGAAAAGACCTCCTAGCAAATGTTTTATAATAATTATATATGGGATATGTGGGAAAAATAATATTAAATTAATACATTCTACTATTACATTTAATTCTATTAATATTCTTCTAGTATTCCATAATATATGAGGTAAGGTGTTTTTTTAAAAAAAATAAAATTACTGTTTCATTATTGGCAAGTGTATAGGTATAGGCTTCAATTGCAAAACTGTGGCCACCATTTACCTTTTTTTCTTCCCTTTTTGTAGATAAATAAGGAAACCGAGGTAAACTGAAATCTAATAAAGAAACCTAGTAGTTGTGGTAGAACCCTTCTGCTTTTTGTATGAGATGAATTTCTGGGAACTGCACTTATAATCTAACCATTCAATACTGCTGAAAGCAGTGTCTCATGCAAAGCTTTGCCTAGGGCAGGGGTAGGCAAACTTGGCTCTTTTATGACTTGTGGACTTCAACTCCCAGAATTCCA
>JANHFR010003539.1:38069-49192 GCA_032468015.1 Mimophis mahfalensis
TGGACTTCAACTCCCAGAATTCCTGAGCTAACATGACTGGAGGAGGAATTCTGGGAGTTGAAGTCCACAAGTCTTAACAAGTTTGAAGACCCCTGATTTAGATGAATGATAGAAGGGGAACTCATTGAATTTGCACATGGCACCAAGCTGGAGCAGGGGGAATAGCCAACACTTTACAAGGTAAGAATATAAGAAGGATCTTGACAGACTTGAACACTGGGTTCTATCCAACAAAATGCAGTTCAGTGCTGTGAAAGGTGTAAGAAAAACCAAATGCACAGGCATAGAAGTGGAGATACCTGGCTCAACATTAGTAACTGAGAGGCATCTAGGTGTTCTAGTGGACAACCACTTAAGTATGAGCTAGCAGTGTATTGCAGCTGCCAAAAACCCAATGCAGTCCTATGTCTCGTCCACAAAGAGATAGAATCAAGATCACATGAAGTACCACTACAAATTATATAATTTATTTTAAAAAAATTTGCCACGGAAATCAATCTCAAAATTCTTCATTTTGTCATAACTTGAATTCAAATTTTGTTTGATTTCCAGTGTTGTGCCATAAATTATTTTGCCTCTTGCTGTTCTGTATGATGTATTTTTTGAAGTTGAAGGGTAAACGTTCTGTTTCTGCCAGTTAGTATTATTTATTTCTAAAATATATCAAAACGATCTATTAAATTAACTTGGCACTGTGATAACTGATAGTGACTTAAGCTGCAAAAATGGGTTTTTTGTTTTGTTTTCTGCATTCTGGCTGCTTTTATTATTTCATGGAACTACAACTGTGAGGCATAGTCCTACCCTCAGTGTTTGATATTCAGTAGTTATATGAATGTATGGCTGTGAAAGTTGGACTGTAAGGAAGGCTGAGTGCCAAAGAATTGAGGCTTTGAACTATGGTGCTGGAGAAGACTCCTGAGAGTCCCTTGGTCTGCAAGGTGATCAAACCTGTCAGTCCTAGAAGAGTAAAGTAATTTTTCAAGTTTTTGGGCAGTCCACTTTTCTTTTAAATGCTTTTCTGTCTAAGGGGATATAGATTTTTCTGCAACAGTTTTTCCTTTTTGTACAAGAGATTGGTGTGTCTTGCTCCTCACCTAAGGATAAATTCCTGGATGTAAATCCATTTGGATCTCTTGCTAAGAATTTGCATGGGTGATAACTTATCTACTCTTGGAAAAGTTTGTCCTTGCCAACAACTTGTAACTATATTTAAAAAATCGTTAATCTGTATTAATTTTATTTATTTATTTATTTATTTTAATCCCATTTATATGCCGCCCTTCTCCGGAGACTCAGGGTGGCTTACAATCTGTTTAAGCACAAATCAATGTGCTTAGCAATACCTTGTATTGTTTTAAAATTCACTCCAATTTCCTTTTTCTTTAACGAGCTATGATACTTTCGAGGAAGATTTTTAAAACACTGCAGGCCTTGTGTCATGCCTGATTAGGAGTGATTTTAAGGTATACAGGTCTGGGGAAAGAAAGTAAAAAAAAAACTGTCATCAATTGATTGAATAATTGTCAACTGCATGTTGTGAAGTAGGCTGCATGTTATCTTAGCTCATTGTTGACAGGATGAGAAGATAAACGTCCCTTTCAGATGTGAGATAATTAAAATACTCCTTAAGGATGTGATGGAACAGGTGGTAACTTTGTTTTCAAAAGCCCAGGTAGTTACTGCACTGAGGAGGAGTGGTTGGCTTTTTGCCCATTTTGCTGGCAAGGCCCTTTGGGCTTCACTGTGCTGAACGAAAAGTGTTTTCTTTCCTATTAGAGGTAAAAACAAGATAAAAATTAACTTTTTATGCAGGTTTGATTTGCAGCAATGACAATTGGAAGGCAAAGCAGATTGCTTATATTGGCAGAATTCCAAGCTTGCTTTAGAAATTCTGTCTCTGCTTATATCAGTCTGGTAAAAAAAAAAACCTAGCAGTTTCACGCTATGAAACTGATTACTTGTGTCATAAGGTAATAATTGGTATAACTAATAATGAATGTTTAAATTAATGATAGAAGAATTTACATGGTATGCCTAATTTGCATTATAAAAATACAGAACTGTAGCTGTTGTGTATTCAAAAAATAAAGTTTGCTATTGACAATATATAATATAGCTGGATTAGTTTAGATCTCAAGATTGACAGTTAATGTGTTTGACATGCCTCTCAAATAGGTTTCTTTAAATGTTTAAACGTTTCTTGCTTTTGAGTTTGTCTTGAACTACTGTTTTAGGGATCAAGATAGAACATATTTTGACCACAGAGTTTCTTCGCTTGACTTGCTTTTATATCTTGGTGAGCTTTTCAGATGCATTCCTTTCTAGAATAGATGAGAAGGCTGATGGGTTCAGAATAGCCAGGAGTTTACACCAAATAGTAGGTAGGTAGGAACAGATGTGAGAAAACACCAAGAGACTGCCCACATATGTTCTCACTGATGAGCTTTTTCTAATTGTAAAAACTATTTCAATCTCTACTATTTTAATGAATTAATACATTATAATGCAAGCTTCTGTGCTGTCCATCTTGCATGTTCATTGGAGTATGGCAAATACAGCGACGATCAGTGGATCATTCTGTTGTTAAGTTGAACTTAATTCATCTTAAGGTAGTCCTTAAGCTTAGGTAGTCCTTATAGGTAGTCCTTGACTTATGACCAGTTGTTCAGCAACCACTGAATTGTGATAGAACTCCTCAGGGCTACTTATCACCCAGATTTGAAGTTCCAGTGGCTCCTCCCCTCCCCCCATTGCATTTTGGTCACTTGCAACCAGCCTGTATTTACATCGTGACTGATTTACAACATTTTTTCCTGGAAAACAGCAGTTTGCTTAAAACTTCTGCAAAAGTCAACAAATTGGTTGTGGTCACATGATGACTGCCTAGCAATTTGTTTGACCTAAACCGTAATTCTGGGCTCAGTTATGGACATAATTCGAGGACTACTTATATGCAGGAGTGAGAACGGAATGAACAGGCTACAGTATAGTATATACTTCAGTTTTTATTTCCTGTTTTGTTCTGTCAAGGTGGGTGGGATAATTCACTTCCCAGGTCGCAATGTGAACCTTGCAATGTAGGCCAGTTGGCTACATCATTGGTTCCCAACTTTTCCAGCTTGGTGTGGGTGGCAGTGAAGAGAGAATGGTTTCTCGCCCACCACTTCCATGGCCTAGTTCCCAATGGGCTGCAGACTGGCGCTGGGCCACAGACAAGGGGTTGGGAATCCCTGTTTTATACATGCCATTCAAGTTCCTGATAGTATTCTGTGCTCACATGAAGCATAGATGAAAAACTGCTTTTAAGTGACCTCACTGTTTGAGCTGGATAGATTTGTGCCTCAGACCATCTTTCAAGCTATATTGCCTTTATATTATGTCTTAAAATATAACACCGTGTGTGGTTGGAATATAAGAGGTTACCTTTATTTTGCAGAACTGTTTGCTCTTTCAAGTGGAAGGAGCTGTGCCAATTGACCCTTGATTTCTGTTCAGGCAGAGTTAATTTCAAGGCAAGGTAAGTTTTCCAAAAACATATAAAAGCCTCACTGCTGTTATCATATAGAGAACCAAAGTTCCCTGAGTTTTCTCCAAGTGTTGGAAAAAGTTCATCAGAAGGAATATCTTTGGTTTCAATTGTATATTAGTCTTCAAGAGTTTCTGGATTAATGTGTTTGAATTCAATTTTTTCAGCCTTTTTGCATGTATATCCAGAATGATAAAAAGTTCCCTCTTGTTGTTTACATTTCTGACATTCATTCGAAGTACCTTTATATACTTTCAATAACAAATACTACAGCATTTTATGAAAATTCTCTTTAGGATTATAACACAGTGTGAATTTCAGTCCTTCCATCCACATATTCTCCCATTGTTCCCTTTGAATATTACACTCAACATTTTAGCCCATTTTCTTATACATACTTTCCCTGACTCATCTTCTGTATCAAAATTCAATAAAAGTTTCTACATGTACGAATTGAGGGGCAATGCAATGCAAAGCTGCAGCCATCCAACTTGCAAGCAGCGCTTATGACTGCAGGGATGTACCAATTCATTCCACCCACCTATCTGCGCCCCACCCGTGACTGTGCCCTTTTGGCTACTCTGCTCTGTAGCAGTAGGCTGCAGCACAAGAAAGGCTCAAGATTCAGAGGGATCTTGACAGACTTGAACAACAAATGCAATTCAGTGACCAGAAAAGAAAACCAAATTCTATACTTGTGTATAGAATAAGTAGTATCTCACTCAAGAGCAGTAACTAAAAGGATCTAGGAATCCTAGTGGACAGCCACTTAAGTATGAGCCAGCAGTGTCCTGCAGCCAGCAAAAAAGCACACATGCCTTGCCTGGGACTTCGCTTAACAATCTGTGATTCTCACTTAATCATGGCAGCGGGGAGTGCTGGGATTGCTGTCACAAGAGAAGAAACTGACACAATAGCTCACTTAATGGCCACTTCATTCAGTGACTGAGATTCCAGTCCCAATTGTGGTTATAAATTGAGAACTACCTGTAGATATATGTAACAGTTCTGCTACTGAATAATTTATTGTATCTGGCCTTGTAGCTGTAATCTGATTGGATCTGAAAATTCCCTAGGATCCTCAGTGTAGTTATAACACAGTTTCACTTTTAAAAAGATATATTGAAATGGCTCTGTAATAGGCAGTAGCAATAATTCTTCTTAATGCTACCATTTTGAGTTTTGTTTCTTCCAATAATTGAGACTTTGAACTGTGTAAGGTCTGTTATTGCAGTATTCACTAAAATACTTTTAATTAGTTTTCAATGGTTTACATCAGACTCAATTTGGCATAGAGGTTAAAACACCAGGATAGAAATCAGAAGACCGAATTCTCATTCCACCATAAGCACAAAGTTAGCTGAGTGTCCTTGGGCCAGTCACTCTCAGTGTTATAAAAGAGGCAGTGCAAATCATTTCTGAAATCTTCCCAAGAAAATTGCAGGTAGTTGCCAGGAGTCAAGACTGGCTTGAAGATACCAAAAAAGAAAGTTTACAGAAGGTAAATTCATCCTGACACATTATTTAGGAGTTTAATGAAGAATTCGTACTTGAAACCAGTATCCTGACACAGTTTGAGTTGAAGAGGCATTAAGGAGGTGGGTTACAACTTAGTGGCCCTCTGTTATTACCAGCTTGACTCAAATGTGTTTTTTTTTCCTGGAACTTCTTTCTCCTGAACGAGAAAATCCAGAAAGCATCCATGACTATCAACTAGCAGTCAGAAGACATGTTGAAACCTCTTTAATTTCCCCACACATGGGCAGATTTAACCATAGTTTTAATTGGGAAACTGTGATTATCCTAGTCAAGAGGAAGATGTCATATAGATGATCTGTTTCATTTTTTCTGCTGTCAGGGTGGCTGCAGTGTGTGCTCATCTAAATAGAGACAAGAACTCTGGACGAGCACACACTGGTACAAGTTGATAACAAAACCATTTTCCTATAAAAACTGTAATGCTTCAAAGACATTGAAAGTTGACAACACACTGTAACTAACATTTGAAGCCCTGAAATACTTGGATAGATTCCTGGTTTATTTTGGCTACAAAAGAAATCCCTGGTGGCTATCACCAGTGCTCCTCAGAGTCAGCACCTCTTCCTGAGCTCTAGTTCTTCATTAAGCATGGAAAGAACAGGTTATAGTTACGGGAAAGAACTCTGTTACAGTTTGCAGTAAGGACTTGAGGAACTGACAAATGTGATTAGTTGCTACACAAAAAAAACAATAGGCTTGAAGTTTTGTTAAGAGAATTCTTAAAGCTTATGTGATCCTAGTGTTTTCCTTTTCTCCTTTCAGAAATTATTCAGTAAACACATTTCCCTTACTACAGAGGGACAGCCATTGATGTTGGTTAAATTTTCTCTGTTGACAGATAAAAGTGAAAGGATTTATTGAGAGATGTCAAAAACAAACAAATCAAAATCAGGGTCCCGTTCTTCTCGGTCAAGATCTGGGTCTCGGTCTCGGTCTCGGTCTTTCTCAAAGTCTCGGTCTCGGTCTCGATCAGTTTCACGATCAAGGAAACGAAGGCTCAGGTAAATATTTTGGGCTGGCAGATTTTTGCCAACTAATGCTTCACCTTGAGATGCTCTCATGAAAAGACTGTCTACTGTATTACAACTGCATCCCAGAAGTTCTACTTCAATAATTTTATCAAAATGATTCTTGATCATTCATGAAAAGAAAACCTGAACTTTCCATATTAGGATTCTTTTGGGAGGTAGTTTTTGGCCACTGACAGGTATTTGCTTTTCTTGTTCTTTTGTTGTTGAGGAATGCTAAAATTTATAAGAAAACATTTCCTGTTCTGTAAATAGACAGATAAAATGATAGTTGCTTAAAAACATTGTGTTTTGTGGGTTAGTCCCTTTCTCCTGTTCAAGAGCAAAAAGTAACTACAGTATGTCTTGATTTCCTTTCAAAACTTTCAAGTTTGAAGGTTGCAGTTACATTTTAAGACCTTGTAAGTAAATTTTATACAGATAGAAAGATAATGATTTCAACTCCCTGATCTAAATATTGTGGTGCTGCTGGTAACTAAATTCCAAAAAGCAAGAGGTAATATTTTCTGTGCTTTTCTGATTCCTTATAGAAGTTTGGACTCTTAAATAAAAAGGAACAATTGTTCAGATAAACCCAGATAGCTGCTTAGGGACATGCCTTGCCAGTTTACATGGTTGCTCTGCTTTTCTGAAACCATTTAGTCTCCGAAAGGATTTAATTTTGTTGGCTTCCTGTTGTTTTTAATTACATGTTTAAATAATTGATAATATTATGTGTTCTGTTAGGCTATAGACATAAGTAATTGTTAATAATTAGAATGTATTTTTGGGAAGAAACGTGGGAAATGCAGCTGTATCACACAGTGAAACTGGAGGGCTTTCCTTCCCGAGGGCAAAACCACTAGGAGCATCTGCCTAAGGCTGGGAATATGCAGCAATATTCAGAAAAGCAAATGGAAACAGGCTCTGTGTGTAAAATGTCTCTAGATGTGGAAACCTGTTGGAGAAATTTTAGTTTTTTGTGAATGATTTAAGAAGCAAAATGGAAAAAGCCGGCATGTACAAATCATTTGGGAAAAATTTAGCGATCTCTCAGAGGTAGGATTCATTTCTTCGGGTTAATGGCTGTGGACCATAATCCTTTAGCAGAAGAAAAAGCTGTAGCAGCTGGTTGCTTTCAGTGACTCGTTTGGGAAAATTGGCTGGATTGTATTTGTATCCCTCTCTGGAGAGTTTACATTCTCTGCAGCTTGACAGTCTGTTTAGTTCATGGTATGAGTCAGTCATTTGCCTCTCTTTTCATTTCGCCTAACTTTGTGGAGTGATTTTATTATTGATTATTTAGGCCAAACAAAACCCTCTTTACTGTTGTACAATTTGGGCTGCATTCCATATTAGCGTGTCTTTTGAAATGATTTTTTGTGAACAGCCTCCAGGCAACTGATGTTCAGTAATTGTTAGCATCTCCGCTTGGGGACTGGCTCTTCTGTGGGCTGATTAGTTCTTTTAGAACTACCATTAATTGGCTGGCTCTCACTACATGCATTAGGCTGTGTGTTTGTTTCGTCTTTCTTATGTTCCTGGAACTGTTTGCGAATGAGACAGTATCCCAGGTAAGTCAGTCTCTTTCCTATTTTTTATCAGGGAGGTAGGTGTATTGTGTTGCTACACAGCAGTGACTTTTTGTGTTGACCTACTTCCTTGTAACAATGCTACGCGGTATGTTAGGCTGAGTATGTATGTTCCAGTCAGAATCCGGGTTCTCCTAGTCATATTCTAGGGTGATGTTAGCTATACTTCTTTTTAGCAAAATAAAATGGACTTGCTCAAAACTTTATTCACATCACAAAGTACACCTCCAGTGTTACATGATTTTTCTATATAATCATACGGCTTTGTTCAGCTTTATAGTAGGTTTCAACTTTGATTACTACAGTGATATAGTTCATTTTTTAAATGTAATTTCTTTGTTTTCAGGTTTTAATTTACAGGTTTCATTCAGTCCCTGTCAGGTTTGTTCTCTATTGCAACAGGAGTTTTAGAAGGCTAATAGTCCTTTGAGGAAGGGTAGGGTAGGTCAGGAAAGAGGGACCACAAGAATTACTGGAATTTTCTTATAGGGTATAGTAGTAGAAGCTTGAAAGCCTGACAGGGTTACCTTCTGCCTTCTCACGAGTGAATCAAGACAAAAGATTATCTTGAGATTCTTTCCCATTCCTCTTTCCTACGGCCAAACTTGTTTATGTAATCATTCTTGCATTCTTTTTTTAAAGTTATTTCCCTGCTCCTCTACGAAGATAGATGCATTGTAGTTGTTATTTAGAAGTGACTGCCTCTTTCTCAGTACCTGTGTATCTTAGTAATGTTTTTATAGGAAAATCAGAGCAACTGCAGTAACCAATTTCTTCTTCTAGCTGGTAAATTCTTCCTGATGGTAGCTTTTTAGTAAAGAGGATTGTTTTGATAAATTCTAGAAAGGGAATCTTTATCTTGTCATGCAAGAAAGAATAGGTTTTTGAATTACATTGAAAAGTATTGTGTATATTTACCAAATACCTTTTTTCTCCTCAGTTCTAGGTCCCGTTCTAGATCATATTCTCCATCTCATAACAGGGAGAGGAACCATCAGCGAGTATACCAGAACCGGGATTTTCGAGGTCATAACAGAGGTTATCGGAGACCCTATTACTTCCGTGGAAGGAATAGAGGATTCTACCCGTGGGGCCAATATAACCGAGGTGGTTATGGAAATTACAGGTCTAATTGGCAAAACTACCGCCAAACATACAGCCCTCGACGGGGGCGTTCTCGTTCTCGGTCACCAAAGAGGAGATCTCCCTCTCCAAGATCCCGAAGTCATTCTCGAAACTCTGACAAATCGTCATCTGATCGTTCAAGAAGGTCTTCTTCATCTCGGTCATCTTCTAATCACAGCAGAGCTGGGTCCTCCAAACGTTGGTCGTTAAAGGAAAAGATATCTTCTAAGGAGGCTCGGGGGTCCCAGAGTGCTGCGGACAACCAAGGGGATGACTCCAAGGAACAGCCCTTCTCGGGAGGAACTACCCAGGATGTCAAGTCTTCAGAAGGGTCAAAACCCTGGCAGGATGTGGGAACTTACGGCACCAGCACAGCCTCAAGGGCCTCTGCCATGACAGAGTTGAGTCCCAAAGAGCGGAGTCCAGCGCTAAAGAGCCCTCTCCAATCAGTCGTGGTCAGACGCCGATCGCCCAGGCCAAGCCCACTTCAGAAGCCCAGTCCGACATCTTCCAATCCTTCCCAGCTGGGCTCAGCTCTGCAGAGCGGCAGCTCCTTTCAGGCAGGCTCACATCAGTTTGAGCATGGTTTAGCCAGCCTGAGCCCAACCAGGAAGAGCCCAGTATGCAAAAGCCCCACAACAATCAGTTCCATTTATGGGGCCTCTCAGAAGGAGGAAGTAGGGTCCACCTTTTCCAAGAGGCAAGTGGTCTTAATTCCTGGAATTCATTAATTGTTCCTATTTTGGTTGGAAGCTGGATCCTTAATTTAGCTGCTAAAAATAATGTGGGTTAACGGAATGATTGCCCTTTCTTCAACGTGGCTATGGAATAAGTTGCTCTTGGATATTTACTGCTTGCATGGAATTGGATCCGACTAAATTTGCTGCTATTTGTTCCACCAAAACCAGTGAGATTTAAATCATAATGAAGAGCCCTTTATGTACATAAACCAGGCTTAGTTTGGATCCAATCCATTTCAAGAAAAAAGTAAAAGTAGAAGGAATAAAAGTGGTAGTTTGGGAAACTATTCTGTATCCCGAATGCGTGTTTTACTTGGGTGAGTTTTAAATACAGGTAACCCGCAGCCTAGAAGCATTAGTTTAGCAACTGTGTGAAGTTATAATGGTACTGAAAAAAGTGATTTACAACCAATCTTTGCTTGTCTTACAACTGTTGCAGCAACCTTCCACATGGTCACGTGATCAAAATTTGGTAATTTGGCAACCAGGTATCTACCAATGGTTGCAGTATCCTGGGGCAGTGTGTGTGTCATGTAATCACTATTTGGGACCATACCACTTGGCTAATGAGGAACAGAGTCAATAGGAAAAGCCAGGTTTACTTAATAACCACATTATTTGCAAACAACCATGTCAAAAGTTGTAAAATCAGGCATGATTCACTAACAGAAATTATGGTCCCAATAGTGGTATAGGTCAACAGCCACCTATAATATTCACATAAATAGCTGAAGGCAGTTTTGGTTCAAAATTAATTGAATATCAGTAATGTCACATTTCAGATTCAGAAATTTTACTCAATATTTTCAGTTATTTTAAAATAACCTTATTTATATATTTTAGAAATTGGGAGATAAATCTTCAAGTGGTTCACATTCTGATTTTACTGATATATACAGATTAGGTACATATATTAAGTATAGTCTGAAAAATGGCCCCCTGAAAATGTTAAATGCTGTTTTGATTTGGGATTGGATTCATTCCAGAAGTCACCTTTTTCATGCATTTTCCAGGAGTGTCTGAAACAGTCCTGCATGACTGAGTTTGAGTTTGTGTAGTTTCCCTTGTAAAACTTTGGTTTTAAATTAACCAGTTCCCCTGTTCTGTCCACATGAATGGAGTTTTTATTACACTATACTTAGCAAAAAGCCAGCTTGCAATTGGAGTTTGGTTTTTGCCTGAGTGAGCTAGCAAGTTTGGAATGAATTGTTCGAATGGAACAATTCCCCTGGAGCCAGGGAAAGCTGAAAACCATGCTTTTTGTGAAACCCAACCAGTAGCATTGCCCACATTAATTGAAATGGACCAGTCACCTGTGATTTAATGTTAGGCAGGCAGTAGGAGAAACTTCAGGCTTGTTTGTTCTGCATCCCTTCTTGGCTTCTGTTAGATTAAAAGCTTCTGTTTTAGATTAAACCCCAGTTTGTGGCTTTATCCTATACAAATCATGGATCAGGGTGGCTAGTGGAAACCAAATTATCCTATGAACTATGTAACCTGATGTTTACTGCCATAAATCGTAATGAAAGTAACCACATTTTTTTCAGACCTTAGGAAGCAAAGCACGGTTAATTGAAAAGAGAAGCAAAAG